>WNWK01007203.1:0-87500 GCA_009830355.1 Cherax destructor | reverse complement strand
AGGTGTCTTTTATGGTACAGGAACGGGTGTCGTGGAACCCCGTAGGTGTGCCATAAGACAGAGATAAAGGTGTCTGCGGACACGGTGGAGTAGGCGTATCATGACAAGGTGTGGAAGTGTCCTGTGTGACACGATGACGGCAGCGACTTGACACTGCACTAAGTATATGATTTTACTTGTGATTTTTATCTTGTACTATGATTTTTGTGTATATAGAAAATACAGTGGTACCCCGACTTACGATATTTTTTCATTCCAGAATGCTGTTCAAGTGCCATTACCAAACGAATTTATCTCCATAAGAAATGATGTAAAATAGACTAGTCCTTTTAGACCCCCAAAATTACACTTACAAAAGCATTTAAAAAAATCAACTTACATAAAAGGGTGTGTTTGGGGACCATCGTAAGTCGGGGTACCACTGTATTATGTTTTTACACAAATTATAAGATTGTTTTACACAGATTATATATTAACTACAGATTGTTTTTATATTAATAATATAATAAATATTGAAAATCTGATATTTTACTTAGTTATACCGAACAGTCGTTTATTACAAATGGTTATATATTTTGTAATAGCTGTTAATAAAGTCTAGCAGAAAAATGATTCAGGTGGCAAGACTACTAAAAAAATTAATCTGATTTTCAAATTGGTTAAATTCCTACAACAGTAAGAAAATTCTACCTCTGATAGTTACCCACAAGACATTAATTTGGGAACCACAAAATTAAGGAGTTATAAAATCTGAGAGAAGGGCAAGTATACAAGGAAGGTTATCCTCATGGAGAACAGTTACTAGCTAGCTAGCTGGCTGGCCAGCTAGCTGCCATCACTATCAGAAGTGATTTACCTTTAGTACTGGTAAACAAACACATGAACATGTTTGCAGATGAAACCAAAATTTAAGCAGAAAATCAAATTTGATGGGGAAACCTAAAAAAAAAGTTTAATAAACCAAGCATACAGTGACATTATTATTATGACATTAACGGGAAGTATCACACCCTAGGGGGTCATACAACAAATTGAGGAATGGGAGGCAATCTAATCTGATCTGTGGACAAGGGAGGGGTGAGGCCCAATTCACTGGATCAAGAGCCTTTCACAAGCAACAAGGAACCTTCCTTGAGAAGCATGGAGTGATAAATGGATGATGGGGATCAATCTAGAAAAATGGCCACAACTCCTGAAATAAGTCAAATTAGAGTCATTAACCCTTTGAGAGTCAAGATCCCTGCTCACAAATTTGCTCACAGAGTTGAAGAATTAAAAAAAAAAAAATCTTATGAAATAATAGAGAATTTTTTCTGAAGGTAATGAAACCAAAAGCACAAATTTTGATGGAAAACTTATGGAATTAGCCTCTCATGAAGTTAGCAGTCTCGGCGTCATTTACGCATTGGCGATTTTGTCCACTTTAAGCCCTATTTTGGGGTAATTCCTTAGTTCCACTCGACCAAACTTTCAGCTATTTCGCTACAACTCCTTTTATTCTATCGACTGAGTACAAGAAACTGCCCATTTACCTATTTCAACTATCAAATAAAGTGATCAGAAATTACTAATTTGGCCAATTTCAAAATAGGGTCCAGAATAAATAATGCAGACATTACTGGCACTAAAATAACAATTTCTCTGTTCATCAGTCACGTCTCCAGGCCCCTCTTATATTGCACATGTAAATCACGATTTTGAAAGTCATGATGGCAGCTTTGAAGGGACTTGAGCTAGAGTATAACACAGCCAAGCTGGTGTGGGATTCGTCTGCAAAAACCTGTATTTGTAGTTACAATGGGGTCCATGCTAACCTCCCTGTGGTGTACAGAAATACAGCCTCTCTTCACTTAAGTGACATACTTGTTTACCAACGACTCGGACTTATGACAGGCTCTCTGACCAGTATTCATGCCTAATAATCCATATTAGAGCTGATTTCCTCTATTCTGTTTATTTCAATATATGTACAGTACACTACTGTATAAACATTTAAAAATAACATTTATAACAGAAATGTTATAAATGGTGCAAAGGTGACATTAAAATAATATCAAAGATGGTTGACACAAACTCACTACCATTATAGTATGCTCCTCACTTAGTGACAAATTCATTTAACGACGTGGTCTTAGGAACGGAACTCTGTCGTTAAATGAGGAGAGGCTGTATACCTAGTTGGATGAATTTTATTAGTCAGCTGGCCAAGTGGCTAATGCAATGACACATAGGTCACAACAGCTCAATAAGATGGAAAAATTATTGAACAAGTGGGTTGAGGAGAAAACCTAGAAAGTTGGACCGCTTAACTTTACCTTTCTAAGGTAAAAAATTTAAAAGAGTACTATAAAACAGTGAGTTATAAGGAAGTTAAAACTGTGCAATCAGTTGCATAAATTAAATTTTCTGGTGAAAGTGCTTATGCGGACCACACAGCTGAAGGTAATCTCTCTTTGAATTTGAAGAAATAATTTCTGAGGGTGGCTATGAGTCACAAGAAATGTTTAATGCTGACAAGTCCTTAATGGAAGAAGGTGCCAGCAAGAAGAAAGTGTACTTGGATTCAAGGAAGTGAAGGATTGCTTCAGCTTGTGGTGATGCGTCAAGCAATTCAAGTGCAAGTTTATTTACCGAATGGATGAGAAAGGAATTATTTATTGACTGGTTTAAGCATCATTTCATCCTGGAAGTGATGTTTTACCTGTGCAGCAAGAACCTTGCATTCAAGGTTCTCTCATTTTGATAATTCCTGTACTCACCCAGTACTCTTGGAGGATGTGTATCCATATATAGAAGTTGTTTTTACACGAACACATCATCTTTCACACAGCCACTGGATTGAGGAGTTATGAAGAAATTTAAGTGTAACTATACATGAAAAGTGATGCAGAAACTTGTCAAGAGTAATGGGCGTTAACTCAGAGTTTGGAATGTCAGACTTCTGGCATAAATTTAATATAGCAGATGACATCAGCTACATCAAAAGTGCATGGATTGAAGTACCCCCACTCAGCATTAAATGGAGGCTGGGGAAAATCATCTCCTAGTGTGGTGAATATTTTCCTAAGTTTTCCTAAGTTGAGAGCCAGATTCAGGAAACTGTTCAGCTGATGAGGAAGGAAGAAGTCCAGAGCAAATGTTGGGGAAGCTCAATGCCTATATACAGAGGAAGATGAGGCAGAAGAACCTGCAGAATAAGTTAATACAGTCAAATGAGCGGTTCCATGTTGCTGTTAAATTGGCAGACTTTTCACTGAACAGCACCCTGACAAATCCAGAAGCACTGCTGTGAAACGTGTCTGGAGTACCTGATGATGCATTACCATCAGCTGTAAAAAGTACAGCAGGGTGAAACAGATCAGACACATTACAGAATATCTCAATACTTCAGTACAACGATCACCTAATGACAATACTGTATTAACATGAAAGCAAGAACCTCAGCAATCCATCTCAGTCAACGATCAACAGACTTCCACCTCAGCACAGTAGGGTCACACCATCCCTCTCGACTCCTTTCAAAATTACTGACAAAAACCAGCAACCAGAATTTAAAATAAGAAATTATTTATGTAAGCTTTGTAACTATGTATAAGTATTGTATTAAATATAACACATCATTACATCCAACTACACTTACAATCTGATTTTTTTTGTTTACAATTATAAGACCTAAATAAATTAGTTTGCCATTTTTTTGGGTCCATATGTATTTAAGTTCATTTTACATTAACTACCATGATAATCAATGATCCACTGTAATACAAATGACTATAAATTCCTACACGACAAAGATAAATTGGGAAATTTAATGTAGATGAATACTATGGGAGTGAAGTTTTTTTTATGAATGTACTGTTGTAGTGTGAGCAAAAGTAACACCTTTGAAAAGATTTGTGTAAAGCAGTTAGCCACACCTGAGTCCTGGAGGTGGGAAGGGAGGTGGGATGTTGCAATCAGATGGTAAGCTGATTTGTGATGTCTACACACTTCTGGCAAGACAACTGAATGAATAAAAATGAATGCATTTCCTTTTTTTTTTTTTGTCTTACCTTGCCTTGGTCGGAAATGGACACTGAAGTAAAAAAAAAAAAAAGAGAGAGAGAGATATACCAATAGAAATGGGGAGAAAAGGATAATACAGAGAGAGGGGACTACAAATCAACATTGAAAAAGGCTGTCACCTTCAGATGTCTTATACTGCGCTGACAAACTTTAAAACTATATGAATAGCGGATATGAAAAACTCACAAAACATCTTAGGCCAGGTTAAATAAGGAGCAGTGGTGTGGTGTCTGAAGCTAAAAAATATGTGAGGTTAAGATAAAAAAAAAAATTTCCAAGGACAAGCTAGAAAATGACTTAGAATTAAAGAAACATGAGTTACAAAACACTGTTAAGTCTGATAACATTAAAAATGCTCTAGGAAGAAAAGGGACAACACGAGAATCACCAAAGTCATAAAATGAGAAGTAAAAATGGACATAAGAGTTCCTTAATACCATCAACAAAAAGAACAAGAGATCTTTTTTATAAAATGAGAAAAATTTACCAAAACAATTCTGGAAAATTTGTATTCCAATAATGATAAAACAATAGAATGGAATACAAGATGAGATACTAAGTGCTAGAACCACTAGGAACTATTAATTTGTATTAATATGGATAAAGCAATAAGCACTGAATCCCATAAGCATAGTTCTGCTGCTGCAGCTACCGAGAGGCACTCAGAACATCCACAGTACAGTAATTTATATCCCTCTATTTAAGGAACATGCAGACATGCAAAATGCACCCTGATATAACAAAAAATACAGAATACAAAAAAAAAAAAAATACTGTATTTAAGCATGAAACATAAAACATCAATCCTATATATAAGTGGAAAAAAATTAAGGAAAATCTGTACCCTTAGTAAATCTATGAACAGGAAATGTAAAACAAAATCTATGCAAAAAAGACTCTGGTGCTTTTGTAAACAAAACCTTATTGAAAAAAAAAATAAATGGAAAAGCAAAATCTGCTAAAAGAGGAAAATCTTCAATAAAAGTGAAGCTGGGATGGACGTAGAAAATAAAATAAACACCACACAGCACCCCTATACACTCATATAAATACTGTACTTAGTCATACAATATAAGATGTGGGGTGATTTTGTCATGAATTTCTGGAAGAAAATGTATCTTAACAAATAGGTAAGTAATACTGAACATTTTTTTTTAAGACACTGAACATATACAAGCAAAAATAATAATAGCCTAACCTGCTGAACTCCATTACACATTGTGAGCCCAGTGCTTGTGTTTGGAGTGGATGGCTCCCGCGAAGGAGTACGTGGAGGAGGACACAATGGAGGCGGAGGAGTTCTATGTTGGCCTGGAGGCAACTGAGTAGCCATGTGGTGATGACCGTGGTTAGTAGCAGTGCCAGCAGGCAGAGGTGGTGTCTTATGGTGGATGGGCGGAGGAGGAGTGGTCATATAATGAGGAACAGCAGCAGCAGGAGACACAGAAGGAAGAACACTACAGGGAGAATTTGAGATAGTAGCAGATGAAGAGCTACCAATACAAAGAGTTCCCTGAACACTAATGGAAGTAGTTGATGGTGTACTCCCAATATTTGTGGAAGAATTAACAGACGGCTGTTGTGCTATCACTGAGCCCCCCTTTGGACTAGGTGAAAGTATGTGGCACTGAGTGACATGTGTTGTAGCAACAATGTTTGCAGATGTAGTTGTTGTCACTAATATGCTCCCGGAAGTAATAACAACAGTAGAAGCACTAGGAGATGTAGTGTTAGTAGATATAATATAAGATGATGGGGAAGAAGTGGTGGTGAAAGTGGTGGTGGTAGCAGTTGCACTGGCAGCAATAGATGTGGTGGAAGAAGTAGTGGTAGTTGTGGTTGTAGCTGTGGTTGCAGGATTTGTTGTAGAGGGAGAGGAGGAAGAAAGGAATGAGGAGGCAGCCGAGGAAGTGGTAACAGATGTGGTAACTGTAGTTGTTGTTGATGTAGATAACATATTTTGAGTAGAACATGTGGTGGAAGTAGGAATAGTGCTGATGATGCTTGATGGCTGAGAATAGGTTCCTCCTCGATGAGATGATGTATTTCGTGCTGAGGGATTTAAAGGCGTGGTTTGGGGAGTCTTATTGTTACAATTTGTTTCTGACACTTTGTTTTGTAATGAATTTTGCGATGTTTGTGTATTAATGGTAGAGGTTTGAGAACAAGTATGAGCACTGGGTGAATCGCTTGACAGGCATGGCTTTGTAGGGTGTGCAATTGTACTTTGAGAAGTGTTTTGTGCTGAGGACTGAGAATTATATGAAGGGAGAACAGTTGCAGCAGAAAGATTATTAGTAGAATTATGTGATGCACTGTAAGGGGTACTGTGAGGATGAGGTGAAGGAGGTGGATGTGAGGCAAGAGATGAGGGGTTAGTAAAGCCATTGGGGATGTGGTGAGCAGGAGACTCCAAACCAATCAACACTCGACGAAGCTTGGTGAGAGCGCCCTTGGTCAGCCCCAAATCTAGTAGGTCTCGGTCACTCATTCTTTTTAACTGAAAGGTACAAGCAGGAGCGCTTGAAGGATATACACACACATGCTCTCCCCAATGCTTCATGAAATAAAAAGCCATAGCTTAATATACAAAAGCAGCTATGCTTTATGGTATGGTCTAACAACACTAGCGGAATACTATTATACAGGAAAAGAACCATATAACTTATACCTTGTGTATTCACAGCCAAGTATCACATACTAAATGTTCCTCAGACATTATTCTAAACAACATTGTGAATGGAAATATGATGCAAATTAACATATAGAATCACTAGATATAAATATGTATTTAGCAAAAAAAAAAAAAAATAGAGACCATTATTCTTAAGAGTTAACTCACAGAAGAAAAAATTAAAGCAAATTGCAGCTGTTTTATGCTGATGTCAACAAAGTTTGGCATGCTACCCTTGAAACTAGACCCAATTTTCTACTTTCTTAGTATTAGCTGTGTGGTGATATAGCCTATACCAGTATAAACAAAAGAAGTACAGTGGACCCCCGAGTTTCGTAAAAACTTCACTCCTGAAGTCTGCTCAAGTGCCATTACCGAACGAATTTACCCCCTTAAGAAAAAATGTCACGTAGGTTAGTCTATTTCAGACCCCCAAAAATACTTTTCCATAAGCACTTACAATATTATACTTACATAAATGTACGATTTCCGGGGTTTACGAAACTCGGGGGTCCACTGTATTATACCAAAATGACAAAGCAGGTAGGGCCACCTTTAGTATAGGCTATGATGGATTTCCAGTTTCAAGTCATGGTACTGGAGTAGTTACAAGCACATACATGTGTGTTTCTATCAGTGATTTCACAATGGAGACAGGCATAACACAAGGCACAAAACACTTTTTGATATCCCTCATGTCCGTCTCACACTATGCAAAAATCCAATGCACATAAAGGGTCCGAAGATCTGGAACTCTTTGCTCGAAACAGCAAGAGGTCCCCTGCCCACAAATCAATATAGGACAATACTTAAAAATTATCTCATCTCCCAATAATAAACATACCCACACTATGCTAATCTCTAACCAAAATTGAAGCAACTCTCCCAAATATTTTATTATCCCTTAACTATTAAGCCATTATTACAAACTTAAAAATGTATGTCTGTATCACAAATTATACTACCTCATATTAATAATAGAGTAAAATATTGAATACAGTGGACCCCCAACTTTCAGTCGGTCTGAGTATTGGTCAATTCGAGTTTCGATGGCTTTTTTTTGTCCAATTTTACCCCGGCAACCGGTCATTCCCCCGACTATCGGTCCGAGTACCAGACCTGTCCGCCTGCCCACGCTTGCGCGCCTCACCGCGCAGGCGTCGTGAGCCAATCTAGCGTTGTTTACCATTGAGAGAACATTACCCAGCATGCTCATTCAAACATTTCACAATAAATTTATTGTGTTTATTGCTAGTTTAGTGATTGTCACTGTGAAATAAGTCACCATGGGTCCAAAGAAGCTTCACAAGTCGATAAAAGCTATAGCACCAGCCAGCGATAAAGTGTAGCAAGTAAGTTAAGCGATTAAGCGATAGAAAATGACGACACGAAACTTAACTCCTACATTGTTGTTTGAGGAATATAGGGGCACTGACAAGAGTGCCGCCCTCTGCCACCATCTCCTCCAAGGTAAGTGTAAATATTTCTTATTTATATAAGTGTGAATATTTCTTATATTTCCTGCACTCTGAAGGAGGGGTGTTAATGTTGCAGTTTTATAACTGTAGTGTAAAGCACCCCTCTGGCAAGACAGTGATGGAGTGAATGATGATGAAAGTTTTTCTTTTTCGGGCCACCCTGCCTTGGTGGGAATCGGCCGATGTGTTAATAATAAAAAAAAAAATTCTTATTTATAAATTAAAGTGAAAATATTTCTTATTTATAAATTATGTACACTGTTTGTGTGAATAGTGGTGATGGCCTGCTGCTGCCACCCACCATGGCTTATGGTCAGTGGCCCTTATAAACCCAACAACAACACACTACCACCAGTCCTTACATTCGTAATGACATGTTTTATTCATTCAAGTTTATATCATGTTTCTATGTTATTAATATTGTTTATTATGTCATATTAGATGAATTGTGCTAGATAAATAAACTGTAGAGTTGATATTATTGTCATATTGAAGGACTATCTTGTCCTGCCTCCAAACAAACTCTCCCCACTCTCTCATACGCCAACAAGAGTCTTCAATAAAGGTAAAACTGATTTAACTGTTCATTTGTCCATTATAATTAGTGCTTTATATTTATTTCTCATTGTTTTCTGTATGTAAAATTATAGTAGTATTTATTCTTTAAAAAATGAATTTTTGGTGAATATTTTCTGGTGGAAACGGATTAATTGCATTTACATTATTTCTTATGGGAAATAAGGGATCGACTTTCGAACAGTTCGAGTTAAGGTCTAGCTCCTGGATCGGATTATGACCAAACCTCGGGGGTCCACTGTATTTGTAATCTACCACTCTTCACTTGTCTAGACTTAAGTAGTCTTTACGTATTAGGTTAAGTCTGCCTGAAATGCCTCAGCATGATAGTGGCTTTCTTTGTACCAATCAAATTATGAAATGTAAACACTCACTGTAACCTTTGCAAAGAAAAACTTTTGATTTGATTTGAAGTGGTGCAAGGCTGACAAGTGGTGAAAAGACAATGGCATTCCTCTCTGCAAATATCTTTTTCACCAGTGATTACACAAGGATGCTTAAGCAGATTTTCTCCAACTTACATTCAAGTTCTGTTCTGACTAACTGGTCAAATCTCAAAATGGACAGATGTTGGAAATGTGTTAGCATGGCATGTAGAAGTCATATACAGTGGACCCCCGCCTAACGAGCACCCCGGAAATCGCACAATTATGTAAGTATAATATTGTAAGTGCTTGTGGAAGTGTATTTTTGGGGGTCTGAATTAGACTAACCTACGTGACATTATTTATTAAGGAAGTAAATTCGTTCGGTAATGGCACTTGAGCAGGCTTCTGGAATGAATTTTGCTCGTTAGGCGGGGGTCCACTGTACTTGTACAGTCATCCCTTGGTTTTCGATTGTCTCAGTTTTCACCGATTTTGGTTTTCGATCACTTTTTTCGTGGAAAAATTGTCTCGGTTTTCGCCAATGGTACGGAACCTGTACACCAGTGCCGTGCACATACAAAGGCCGTAGGCCCGCCACCCACGCACATTGTCACGCAGTCTAACATTGTTTATGCTTGAGTGAACATCACCCCAGGAGTTCATACAAAACATTGTGTGACTACTAAATAAGCTACCATGGGCCCAAAGAAAGCTCCTAGTGCCAGTCCTTTGGTAAAGAAAGTGAGAAACACGATGGAGTTTAAGAGTGTAGCAGGCATGCAGGGAGTGTAGCATGCATGCAGGGAGTGTAGCATGTATGCAGGGAGTGTAGCAGGTATGCAGGGAGTGTAGCAGGTATGCAGGGAGTGTAGCACGTATGCAGGGAGTGTAGCATGTATGCAGGGAGTGTAGCATGTATGCAGGGAGTGTAGCATGTATGCAGGGAGTGTAGCAGTATGCAGGGAGTGTAGCAGGTATGCAGGGAGTGTAGCAGGTATGCAGGGAGTGTACAGGTATGCAGGGAGTGTAGCATGTATGCAGGGAGTGTAGCATGTATGCAGGGAGTGTAGCATGTATGCAGGGAGTGTAGCATGTATGCAGGGAGTGTAGCATGTATGCAGGGAGTGTAGCAGGTATGCAGGGAGTGTAGCAGGTATGCAGGGAGTGTAGCATGTATGCAGGGAGTGTAGCATGTATGCAGGGAGTGTAGCATGTATGCAGGGAGTGTAGCATGTATGCAGGGAGTGTAGCATGTATGCAGGAGTGTAGCATGTATGCAGGGAGTGTAGCATGTATGCAGGGAGTGTACATGTATGCAGGGAGTGTAGCATGTATGCAGGGAGTGTAGCATGTATGCAGGAGTGTAGCATGTATGCAGGGAGTGTAGCATGTATGCAGGGAGTGTAGCATGTATGCAGGGAGTGTAGCATGTATGCAGGAGGGAGGTGTAGCATGTATGCAGGGAGTGTAGCATGTATGCAGGGAGTGTAGCAGGTATGCAGGGAGTGTAGCAGTATGCAGGGAGTGTAGCAGGGATGCAGGAGGAGGTTAGGTTAGCAGTGGGTAGCGAGGAGTGTAGTATGCAGGGAGTGTAGCATGTATGCAGGGAGTGTAGCATGTATGCAGGGAGTGTAGCATGGTATGCAGGGAGTGTAGCATGTATGCAGGGAGTGTAGCATGTATGCAGGGAGTGTAGCATGTATGCAGGGAGTGTAGCATGTATGCAGGGAGTGTAGCATGTATGCAGGGAGTGTAGCATGTATGCAGGAGTGTAGCATGTATGCAGGGAGTGTAGCATGTATGCAGGGAGTGTAGCATGTATGCAGGGAGTGTAGCATGTATGCAGGGAGTGTAGCATGTATGCAGGGAGTGTACATGTATGCAGGGAGTGTAGATGTTGCAGGGAGTGTAGCATGTATGCAGGGAGTGTAGCATGTATGCAGGGAGTGTAGCATGTATGCAGGAGTGTAGTGTTAGGATGTACAGATGCAGGGAGTGAGACTGGATCAAGGAGTGCTGGTATGCAGAGTGTAGTGTATGCAGGAAGTGACCCGGATAAGCTTACCTAAATTCTATGAAGGTTCCTTCCAAAATGTCTCTTCCCTTCCTTCTCCTCTCTTCCCTCCAGCAACATCAGTCTTCAATAAAGGTAAGTGTCACATAGAGTTCATTCATTTGTGCATGTAAATCTATCTTTAAGGCCCCCCAATTTTTTTTTTCCAATCTTCTGGGTTTCTGGAACGGATTAATTGAATTTCCATTATTTCTTATGGGGAAAATAGTTTTGGTTTTCGCCGATTTTGGTTTTAGCTGATCCATCTGGAACGGATTAAAACTGAAAACCAAGGGACCACTGTACAGCCTTCTTTTAATCTAATAAATTTCTGTCATGATTATCGTGCTTTTAATCAACCTGCTTTATTACCTTAAGTTTCATTACTCACAAACTGCTGTTCCTTACTTATAGGTATCATTCATAGGCTTCACAAATAAAAATGCTGTATGGAATGTCACCTAAGTTAGGCCTATCAATTTTCTTGTTACTCATTATTTCAACATTGTCTTTTATTTTCTTCGTCATCTTATGATTTTTTTAGTCATATGTGTGGATAGACATAAGTCACATAGGTCAGAAGTTGGGGAGGATCTGTACAAGTCAAATGCTGTTGAAAGGAGGGTTCAAATATAAACCCACTATTCTCAGGATGTATGACTTTGCTCAGTGCCAGCTAAGAGAGATCCTCTGCTTCTGAATACTGATCTTTCACACTTGTCCTCAATAGCTTCTAAACACACACATATTTAACAGAATCTCCTCGCACACATGCTAAAATACCATATACATACAGTGGTACCCCGAGTTTCGCACAGCTCCCAACTCGAACAATTATGTAAGTGTATTATTGTAAGTGCTTTTGTAAGTGTTTTTTTGGGGGTCTGAACCGGACTAATCTAATTTACATTATTCCTTATGGGAACAAATTCGTTCAGTAACGGCACTCGAACAGCCTTATGGAATGAATTATGGCCGAAACTCGGGGTACCACTGTACTGCTTATTTACACTTGCCTCATTTAATTTAAGGTACTGTTAGCAGGGATCCTGAAGTGGTTCTTCCAAACTAACTTACAGGAGGCACTCCACATTCGCAAGGGTTAGGGGATCAATAACCTAGTGAATCTTGAAAATTTGCGAATGTTTGGTTCGCAAATATAATACAGGGAAATATATTATTATTATTATAATCAAAAGAAGACAGGGAAATATAATAGCCTTTACTTAGCCTAACAATACTGCTTCCTTAACCCTATGACTGCTGCAACCCCAAATCCTATGTCGCAAAATATTCGAAAAAAAAAAAAAATTATTATTTTTCTTACCAAAATATTAAGATTAATTTTCTGATTGTTTTAAGCCCCCAATTTTTTTTTTTTTTTGCAGTCAATACTTTCCGAGATATAGAGGCGTAAAGTTGGCAGAAAATGAGCTGCGTATGGCAACAGCAGCAAATGCTGGTCACGCGGTAATCTTATAAAGTGGACCCCCAAGTTTCGACCACCTCAAAACTTGAACAATTATGTATAGTGTAATATTGTAAGTGCTTTTGTAAGTGTATTTTTGGGGGTCTGAAACAGACTAACCTACTTTCCATTATTCCTTATGGGAACAAATTCATTCGGTAATGGCACATGAACAGCCTTCTGGAACGAATCATGTCCGAAACTCGGGGGTCCACTGTATATACTCCATTCGAAGATTTCTTGTCTTTTTCAATTTTTTTTTTCAAGTAACTTATGTGGCATGTGAGACCAAAGGTGCAATGTACATATATACACTCTTTGTATGCAACACAATAACCGCACAAACATTATTCTCATTATATTGTTTACAAAACTTGTTTACACAAACCAATAAATTTTTTTTTATTACTTATGTTCTGTAATATATATATACAAATGTACAGGCACTGGACATGTTCGTAGAAGTTCTGCAGCTTGTGGAACTCTTTGAAACATGATTTCATGCACAATGGTGTTTTACACTCCTCACACATAAAACGAGTGTCTCTGCTGCATTTTAGTGTGCGTTTCTTTTGTATGTGCACAGAGAAAACACCTCTTCTGAGCAGTTTTCTTCCAAGTAGTAGCAGGCAGTTGTGTTAGGTAGTTATCCTATGTTGATGGTTGTCTGGGTCGTCATTCCTTCCTTCCTTCCTACATTCCTTCTTACCTTCCTTCCTACCTACCTTAATTCTTTCCTTCCTTCCTACCTACCTTAATTCCTTCCTTCCTACCTACCTACCTACCTTCCTTACTTCTTCTTCCTTCCTTCTTTCCTTCCTTCCTTCCTTCATTTCATCTCGTCCTTCCTTCCTTCTGGTTTCTATAATATACACATACACATATAGTCACTGGACATGTTCCTAGAACTGCTATTAGCTTCTGGAAGCTGGTTGTTGTGTGGGTGTGGGTGGATTTGTAAATGTGCTGAGTCAGGGCATGGCTGCTGTCAAAATGACAAATTATACCATCACTCACTACCCTCACTGTCTGTCAACACCCTTGGGGTCCCATGCCTTCTTCCCCACACCACCATCCACATGGAAATAAGTTACTTTGTCTGACTTTTTCCTTCCTTCCTACCTACCTTCCTTCCTTTCTTCTTCCTTCCTTTCATCTCGTCCTTCCTTCCTGCCTTCCTTTCTTCCTTACTTCTTTCCTTCCTTTCATCTCATCCTTCCTTCCTTCTGGTATCCTGGGCATTGCTTTTGGTCACAAACTCCTCAAAACCATGAAATTCATCTTCACTGACACTTCCATCTGTGTTAGAGCTATCACTTGGGAAGAGAAGAGTCCCAGAGTCGGCAGGGAGTCAGATATTTCTTACCACTAGGCATGCTGAACAAGGACTACTGAAATGGCATTCCCACAGTGCACCACTGGCTCCCCGATACTTTTTATACTGCGCACACTGACCATGGAGACCCATTCTCTCACATGTGGGCCTTCCAGCTTTCTCCTGCTTTATTTGAAGCCACTAGAATTTTGGCATATTAATACGTCAAAGGGTTAACCTATTGAACAATCATAAAACACATAAAAACATCGTAAAATATTGTATATACAGTGGTACCTCGACTTACGATGTTCTCAATGTTTAAATTCCAGTACCTAAATTTTGTAAACCTAACCTAACCTTACAATCTGTATATCCATTGTATAGCTATTGAGTAAGACCTATCATAAGACTGCCTGAAAAGCCTAGGCATACCTAGGCATATTATTGGCCATCTTGTAATATCAACTTTAATGTATAACTATAAGTACCCCCCACCTTGTATTACATGAAATAAAGAATTTGAATTTTGAATCATCTTACGTTATATTCGATAACCGATATTTATAACGTAAGAAATTTGAATGCGACTTACGATGTTTGATTCGTCTAACGACATTCGTACCGGA
Organism: Cherax destructor; assembly: GCA_009830355.1. Lineage (NCBI taxonomy): Eukaryota > Metazoa > Arthropoda > Malacostraca > Decapoda > Parastacidae > Cherax > Cherax destructor. The sequence continues at coordinate 72,874 of WNWK01007203.1, read as the reverse complement.
CGTGTCCGCTTGGCGCCCAGCTGAGCGCGCACTCCAGGGAGCGTCAGTGCTATTGTTTACAAGCGAGAGCGACCACCCACCCACACCCACGTATTCATACCAGTATATTGTCATTATTCCACTGTTTTTAGTGCTTGCAACTGCTAAATAAGCTACCATGGGTCCAAGGAAAGATCCTAGTGCTAAGCCTGTGGCAAAGAGGAACAGAAATATATGTACGATAGAACTGAAGAAGGAGATAATAGAAAAATATGAAAGTGGAGTGCGTATCAGTGAGCTGGCCAGGCTGTATGGTAAACCCTTTTCTACCATCGCTACCATTGTGGATAAGAAAATTCAAGTAAAATCAAGGAAGCTGTTGTTGCAAAAGGTTCATGTGTGATCACAAAACACAGACCACAAGTGCTGGAAAATGTGGAAAGGTTGTTGTTGGTGTGGATCAACGAGAAACAGTTAGCAGGAGATACTGTTTCGAGGCAATAATATGTGAAAAGCAAGGCAGTTGCATGATGATCTCCTTAAGAAAATGCCTGCAACGAGTGATGAAGTGAGCGAATTTAAAGCCAGCAGAGGCTGGTTTCAAAATTTAAGAAGCGTACTGGCATACATAGTGTTGTGAGGCATGGTGAGGCATCCAGTTGTGACAAAAGTGCGGCTGAAAAATATGTGCCTGAATTCCAGGAGTACCTAGAGGCTGAACAATTCCTCCCCAACAAGTGTTTAATTGTGATGAAACAGGCCTGTTTTGGAAGAAAATGCCCAACAGGACCTACATTACTCAGGAGGAAAAGGCACAGCCAGGACATAAGCCTATGAAAGACAGGCTAACTTTGATGCTTTGTGCCAATGCCAGTGGTGATTGCAAAGTGAAGCCTTTACTAGTGTATCTTTTGAAAATCCCGAGTGTTTGGCAGATGCGGTGTCAGCAAGTCTAACTTGTGTGTGATGTGGAGGTCTAACAAAAGGCATGGGTCACAAAGGACATTTTCTTAGATTGGTTCAATGGCGTGTTTGGCCCCAGTGTGAAGAAATATCTATTGGACAATAATTTGCCACTTAAGTGCCTCCTGATAATGGACAATGCTCCTTGTCATCCTCCAAACTTGGTAGAGAAAATTTGTGGAGGAGTTTAAATTCATCAAAGTGAAGTTCTTGCCCCTAATACCACTCCTCTCCTCCAGCCCATGGACCAGCAGGTCATTTCCAACTTTAAAAACTCTATACCAAAGCAATGTTTCAAAAGTGCTTTGATGTGACCACAGACATGAACATAACCCTAAGAGAATTTTGGAAAACATTTCCATATGCTGCATTGTGTACACCTTATAGGTAAGGCTTGGGAGGGAGTGACTACCAGGACTTTGAACTCTGCCTGGAGAAAATTGTGGCCAGACTGTGTCCTAGAGAGGGATTTTGAAGGTTTTGGGGCTGAGCCTCAGAACCCTGAGCATGAGCCTGAGCCTGAGCCTGTTGTGGAAGAAATTGTGGAATTGGGCAAGTCTTTGGGGTTAGAGGTGAGTGGTGAGGAAGTGGAACAGTTGGTGGAGGAGCACAAGGAAGAGCTAACCACTGAAGATCTGCAAGAGCTTCAACAGCAACTGGAACAAGAGACCAGTGGTCAGGACAATGGTTCAGAGGAGGAGGAGGTGGAACAAAAATGGAAGAATGTGCCTTCTTCAAGGATTAGGGAGATCTGTGCCAAATGGAGTGATGTGCAAGCATTTATGGATGAATATCACCCTAACCATGCTGTTGCAGGCCGTGCTGGCAACCTGTACAATGACACAGTGGTGTGTCATTTCAGGGATGTGTTAAAGAATCGCCAGACACAGAGCCCCTGGATAAATTTGTTGTTAGAAAGAGGTCCAGTGACTCTCAAGCTGGTCCTAGTGGCATTCAAAGAAAAAGGAAGTAACCCCAGAAAAGGACTTGGTACCTGCAGTGTTAATGGAAGGATTCCCTTCCAAACACTAGCATACTACTCCACCTTCTCCCTCCTCCCGTCCTCCACACATCAACAACTCTTCAATAAATGTAAGTGACATGTTATTGTTCAATATTTGCATGTGTATTTAGATATTCTTTATTAAATTATTTATTATTTAATGTCAAAAAGTTCTAAAAAATATTTTATTTAACTACTTTTGGAAGTCTTGGACGGATTAAATTTATTTCCATTATTTCTTATGGGGAAAATTGATTCGTCTAACGATTGTTTCGCCTTAAGATATGCCCTCTCTGACGGATTAATATCGTAAGTCGAGGTACCACTGTACATGTTTATGGTTTAATAACAAATAATGAACAAACAAATCACTCACAACTCTTAAGGTTAGGCAGACAAACTCTGACGACTTGTGATGATGATGACTGACAATGATGATGGTGATGATAGTTAGCCATGCAGTTACTGATAACGGTTGAATGGAGGTGATTATATGGAGCATAACTGCGTGTGTGGATTCTAACTCAGGATGGGTGATGGTAAGACATCCTAGTTCTGCACTGGTGCGAGCCTCATAACTAGCCAACGTATCATACAAAGTCTTTCCCTTTGCACAAATCCCATTGCTGTCTATGGGATTTCCTTTTCTATTTTGGTCTGAAATCCACACAAATAATGCTGATTCCATCTTAGACATCGCACTGTTTCTTACTTGTGACACTTGATTGGGCGGCTGGGCATTTGCGAATGTTCGAAGCTCACGAAAGTGGAGGGCTAGCTGTACAGTAAACCCTTGAATTTAATGAACTAATAGGTAGAAACAGGTGGCTGGTGGACAGATACCAGAGTGTTTTGCTATGACAAACCTGCTGACCAAGTGAATTTTGTCCCATATTTCTGAAGTATATTAATTAAATGAAGGATTTACAGTAGTACAGGGTTCTATACTTCGAAGAATGAAAAACATTTTTGGTATAATACTAAGTTTGATGAACCATAAGCCCATATATTTAGTAGAGAAGGGCCCCACTTATATGACAGGTTCCAGGCTACCGCCGTAAAGTGGAACCCCCCACCCTTAAATACAGCAGGGCCCCACTTTACGACGTTCCGCTAATATGGCGCTTCGTCTTACGGCGTTCTGCTAATATGGTGCTTTGCCTTACGGCGTTCCGGTAATACAGCGATTTCAAATTATGACCAAAACTAGCTATACGGCTCCCCGTCCTTCTAATACGGCACACCCCACCTGGTTTGTTTACATTCTCCGTGAGCACATCTCTCTAATATGTTTGGAAACTTCCCAAAATTTCAAGTGTTTTAAAGTTATTCCATATTTTATATGTACAGTGGACCCTCGGTTAGCGGCCGTTCCTGTTAGCGGCCGGTTTTATGGCTCCGGTTAGCGGCCGTTTTTTCGGTTAGCGGCCATTTTTTCGGTTAGCAGCCGTATGGGACGTGTCAACCCGCTGGGAAGCCACTTCCTCACGCATATCAAACTCAGTCTGCATCTCTCTCTCGTTGAGTAAGGAATACTCTGCATGTTCATCCATTCATCCATTCATTTTGGTGCTTGTTTATTGATTGTGACTGTGAAATAAGCCACCATGGGGTCAAAGAAAGTTCAGAGTGCCAGCCCTTTGGTAAAGGGCTGAGAGGGGAGAATGTGCCTTCTTTAGTGATTCTATGATACTAAAGCAGCAGGAGTCGATAAAGGTTATAGCGCCAGCCAGCGATAAAGTGTAGCAAGTAAGTTGAACGATTAACCCTTTGGGGGTCCAAGGGGTCTCTCTGAAACTCGTCCTCAGGGTCCACGAATTTCAAAAAAACAAAAAAAATCCTATGAAATGATAGAGAATCTTTTTCTGATCATAACGCCTCAAAAATTATGAAATTTGATCGAAAACTAACGGAATTATGCTTTCACGAAGTTAGCGGTATCCATGAAATTTACGCATCGGCGATTTCGCCCAATTTGAGCCCTATTTTCGGGAAATTCCTATGTTTCAGTCTACTAAAATTATAGCTATTCCGCTAGAACTCCATTTCTTCTATCGAATGAGTACAAGAAACCGCCTATTTACCAATTTCAACTACCCAAAATAGTGGTCAGAAAATGGCAATTTGGCCAATTTCACACAAATTTCAAACGATGCCAATTTCAAAATAGGGTCCATAATAAACAAGGTAGGCATTCCTGGCACTAAAATAACATCTTCTCTGTTCATCAGTCACGTCTCCAGGCCCCTCTTACATTACTTTTGCTTTCCATTTTGAATTTTTATTCTCACGAAAAATAGAAGATTTACTGTTCAAATTCAAATTCTTTATTTCTGGTAATATACAAGGTGGGATGTACTTATAATTATACATTTTATGAAGTAGATATTACAAGATGGCCAATAATATGCCTAGGTATGCCTAGGCTTTTCAGGCAGTCTTATGATAGGTCTTACTCAATAGCAACACAATGATAATACAGATAGTAAGGTTAGGTAATTGTAGTGATTAGCTAGGTTTACAAAATTGTGGTACTGGAATTTAAACATTTAAGAATTTAACAATTAGTTTATATATTAATGGTAAAGGTGATGTATTGGCATAATACAGTTTTTAAATTGGAGTGTCTTAGGCAAACTTATGACTAGCTTAAGAATTATGAAGCAACAGTTGTATTAGAATTCTGGTTATGTATACAACTGCATCATTGTAAAAATGGCATAAATAATATCAGCGCACTTGTGCAAGAATATTAGACTCTCCAGTTGATGTGTATTGGACGCATGGTGTGATTTGTTTACTCTTGAACATCGGCCAAAATCGAACATTTTTGCTACTTTGCGCTCAGTTTCAAGGTACTTGTCATCGTGAAACCAGTCACAATTATCTCTATTTCTGTTATATATCATCTATTCTATAAAATGAGACTAAGAAAACGAGAATACAAGCATAAATACCATACGAAAATAGACTGCAAAGTCGCTGTTTTAAACCAAAAACACAGTCAGTTTTTTTCCCTCATTATGCACTGTGTGGTGCAGGAATTTTTTTGTACTGCGCACACTGACCACACAGACCCATTCTATCACATCTAGGCCTAACAGCCTGTTTCTGCTTGATTTGAGGGCGCTAGAATTTAGGCGTACTAGTACGTCGATAACCCCAGGGCGTAAGCCGTACTAGTATGACCAAAACCCCGAAAGGGTTAAGAGATAGAAAAATGACAAGAATCTTAACTTCTCCATTGTTGTTTTAGGTACTATATAGGGGCACTGAGAACAACGCCGCCCTCTGCCAGCTCCTCCAAGGTAGTGTAAATATTTCTTATTTATAAATTAAAGTGTAAATATTTCTTATTTATAAATTAAAGTGTAAATATTTCTTATTTATAAATTACGTACATTGTTTCAGTGTGAATATTGTTGAGGGCTTATGCTGCCACCCACCACTACCACTACGTATATGTACGGCTTATGGTCAGTGGGCCTTATAACCAAACACAAACACACTACCACCAGTCCTCACATTCGTAGACATATTTTATTCATTCTAGAGTATATGTCATGTTTCTAAGTTATTAATATTGTTTATTATGTCATATTAGATGAATTGTGATAGATAAATAAGCCAAAGTGTTGATATTAGTGTCACTGAAGGACTAGCCGAAGTGTTGATATTAGTGTCATTGAAGGACTATCTTGTCCTGTCTCCAAACTCCTGCCACTGCCACCACTAGCCACATATGTAATGACATTTTATTCTTTCTAGAGTCTATATGAGGTTTCTGTGTAATTTATATTGTTTATTATGTCATATTAGATGAATTTTGATAGATAAATAAGCCGAAGTGTTGATATTAGTGTCATTGAAGGACTATCTTGTCCTGTCTCCAAACAATACTCTCCTCCTGCCTTCAATAAAGGTATGTAATAGTGATTTAAATGTCCATATGTCCATTTCTTTAGTCATTTTATTTAGGTCTCATTGCTTTGTGTATGTAAAACTATACTAGTTAATCTTAAAAAAAATATTTTTTTGTGAATATTTTTGTCTGGAACGGATTAATTGTATTTACATTAATTCTTATGGGGAATAATATTTTGGTTAAAGGCTATTTCGGTTAAAGGCCTAGCTCCTGGAACGGATTACGGCTTTTAACCAAGGGTCCACTGTACTCTGATAATTATATTTATGTGTACCTGTACCTAAATATACTTACACACTGTGCTGGTGTGCAGGTACACATTAAAATCACTAAGAGTGTCCCTCTAGTCTTAATGCCATAGTAATAAAAGTTCCATGACATCTACGTTTGAATCAATTATCCTACCTATCTTTGTGTCATCGGCGAATTTGCTCATATCACTAGTAATTCCCTCATCAAGGTCATTTATATATATTATAAACAACAATATTATAAAGTAGAACGCCACTTGTTACAGATCCCCACTCGGATTTAACCCCATTTAAGTACTCTCTTTGCTTCCTATTGGTGAGCCATGACTCGATCCATGACAGCACTTTTCCCCCAATGCCATGAGCTGCCACTTTCTTTAACAGTCTCTGGTGTGGTACTCTATCAAAAGCTTTACTAAAATCTAAATAAACAATTTCTTATTTATAAATTAAAGTGTAAATCTTCTTTCTTTCAACACGTCGGCCGTTTCCCACCGAAGCAGGGTGGCCCAAAAGAAAAAACGAAAGTTTCTCCTTTTACATTTAGTAATATATACAGGAGAAGGGGTTACTAGCCCCTTGCACCTGGCATTTTAGTCGCCTCTTACGACACGCATGGCTTACGGAGGAAGAATTCTGTTCCACTTCCCCATGGAAGATAAATAAGTAAATATTTCTTATAAATAAGAAATATTTACACTTTAATTTATAAATAAGAAATATTTACACTTTAATTTATAAATAAATTAAAGTGTAAATATTTCTTATTTATAAATTAAAGTGTAAATATTTCTTATTTATACGTACATTGTTTCAGTGTGAATAGTGGTGGTGGCTTCTGCTGCCTCCACCACTATATGTACGGCTTATGGTCAGTGGCCCTTATAAACCCAACAACAATAACACTACCGCCAGTCCTCTCATACATAATGACATTTTGTTCATTCTAGAGTATATATCATGTTTCTATGTTATTAATATTGTTTATTATGTCATATTAGGTGAAATGTGATAGATAAATAAGCCGTAGAGTTGATATTAGTGTCATATTGAAGGGCTATCTTGTCCTGCCTCAAAACAAACTCTCCTGCCTCTCTCATATGGCAGCAAGAGTCTTCAATAAAGGTAAAACTGATTCAAATGTTCATTTATCCATTAAAATTAGTACAGTGGTACCCCGACTTACGATGGTCCCCAAACACACCCTTTTATGTAAGTTTATTTTTTTAAATGTTTTTGTAAGTGAAATTTTGGGGGTCTAAAAGGACTAGTCTATTTTACATCATTTCTTATGGAGATAAATTCGTTTGGTAATGGCACTTGAACAGCATTCTGGAATGAAAAAATATCGTAAGTCGGGGTACCACTGTACTTTATATTTATTTCTCATTGTTTTCTGTATGTAAAACTATAGTATTTATTCTTTAAAAAAATGATTTTTTTGTGAATATTTTTGGGTGAAACGGATTAATTGTATTTGTCCTTCATTTTATTCGCCTTTCCTCCCTCTATGTTCTCGTCCCACCCTTGCGGGCCGCTAGCCTCATTGCAGTGCTCCCTTCCTAGAATATGACTGTCTCCACTACTACTATTACTACTACTACCACTTCCACTACTTACTTATTTCCCCACTCTCTTGTACCCTCCCCTGTCTGCCTGCCTATAAATACCCCTTCCTCCGTCTCTGTGTGTTAGTGTGACTTTGTAAATGGTCCAAGTCGGGCCGAAACGTCGTAGTAAGCTCCTCCCTTTTATATGTGCGGGTTGTGTGTGTAATTGTATTTACATTATTTTTTATGGGAATTATTAGTTTGACTTTCAGCCAGTTTGAGTTGAAGCCTAGCTCCTGGAATGGATTACGGCCGAAACTCAGGGGTCCACTGTACTGGTATTCTGAAATATGTGTTTGGAGGTCTCTGGATGTTTCGCCCACGTATAATTTGCTGCAGTCATTACAAGGGATTATGTATACCCCTGCAGAGGATTGAAGCTTGTCCTATTACTGGTAATGTCCGTGATGGTGGTGGATCTGGAGGTAGATACAGTGGACCCTCGGTTTTCATTGAAAATTCTTTCCAGAATGCTGTTTGAGTGCCGTTACCGAACGAATTTGTTCCCATAAGGACAAATATAAATTAGATTATTCATTTCAGACACCCAAAATACACTTACAAAAGCACTTACAAAAATACACTTACATAATTGTTCGAGTTTGGAGGTGAATGAAAACCGAGGGTCCACTGTACTTGGAATGAGGTACAGTGGACCCCTGGATTTCGTCAATAATTCTTTCCAGAAGGCTGTTCGAGTGCCGTTACCGAACGAATTTGTTCCCACAAGGACGAATGTTAATTAGATTAGTCCGTTTCAGACCCCCAAAAATACACTTACAAAAGTACTTAAAAAAATACACTTACATAATTGTTCGAGTTGGGAGCAGTACAAAATCCGGGGGTCCACTGTATTGGAAAAGATGTTGGAAACGTGCTAGGTAATGGAGTTGTTGGGGAGGACTATGTATCTCTTCTTGGCAGTGTCTTCTCTGGGTGTGTTAAAGATGTTTAATGCCTGTCGTCTGCAGTCTCTAACGAAGTGACAAGGATAGTGAAATTTAAAAAATACTTGTTCAATTAAAGAGCATTCTTCCTCAAGGAACTTACTGCTGCTGCTTCTGTGTGCACACAGGAAAAAACCTATAATTACACCACGTTTAGTTTTGGTGTCGTGGTGAGAGTAGATGCGGAGAAGATTGTGTTGGTTAGTAAGTTTTCGATAGACTTTAAAACGAAGTTCATGGTCAGCGTTGCAGAGAACATCAAGGAAAGGAAGAGTGTCGTCGACTTCTTCTAGTGTGAGCTGGATTTATGGCTCGACCTGGTTGAATTTGTGTTGGAGAGCTTGAACATTGAAGCGTCTGGGAGTTATGATGAGAATGTAGTCAACATAACGAAGTCAGGTGACAGAAGAGGAAATAATAGTGGAAAATCGCAAGACTTATTGCCAGAGAAGACAAAACTCAATACCGAAGAATCCTGGAGTCATCACTTATCTGTAGTATATCCAACAACTTCAACCAAAACAACGGCTTCTATAACATAGCTGAACCCCTTGCCAAGAAACTTCTTCATCGCTTTCTCACATAAGAACATAAGAATGGAGGAACACTGCAGATGGTCTACTCATATACTTGTCCTAGACTCGTCCTACTCGGAAGATTGTCACATGCAGCATTCTCCACCTGACCCAGCATTCTCCATCTAACTACATCCTATATATATACTCACGTACCTTTCACCCAGGTAGATCTGATTGTGACTTGATAAAGCCCACTGTGTGGGTGAAATGTTGTCAATAAAGGATTACATTATATTGCTTATGTGTTTATATTTCCAGTATTAATAGGTAATGCTATATGGCTTTAATAGGTCTAGTAGAGAAGTTTAGTAGTGAATAATTACAGTTTTGAGTTATTTTATAAAAATTAGTATTACAATAGAACAATTTACAATATGAAGTACAATTGAGTACTGTATTTAAAACGATGAAATTTGAACATTACAATTTTGAAGCATTAAAGTTTTACAATAGAACAATTTAAACAATTTACAATATGAAGTATTACAATTTGAAGAATTGAGACACTTATGCAACATATGGGAATCTTTAATAAAGAAACGTTATGCCACACAGTGGCTTCATCAGTCTAATACAAAGCAGGAAGGTATAAGGAGAGGAGTTTGAGGTAATCAGTCCCTCAGCCTGGAATCGATGTGTTCAGTCCATCACTCTTGTAGGAAGTACAGCATATGACCAGAGAAGTGGCTTATATACTGCAGTCAGGTAAGTCAAAGGAGGAGGAGGCGGAATCACAGTGGGACCATCCACTAGTGTAAGTAGGTCTTCATCCAAAGGTTGGACAAGTGTTGAAGAATTCTTTGTATCAAGGTCCCTTCCTGCTTTGTATTGGACTGATGAAGCCACTGTGTGGCGAAACATTTCTTCAATAAAGATTCCCATATGTTGCATAGGTGTCTCAATTCTTCAACTTGTCTGTTTTCTAAACCATTTATTACAATTTAGTATTCAAAACAATGAAATTTTAACATCTTGATTTTGAAGTAATGAGTACATGTAGGTAGGTGTAGCACAGGGGAGTTACATTTACCGGCTACCTACACCTGACTTCCTACAAATAAATACTACTCACCTATCATCCTACTCGCTCAGGGGCAGTTTATTCTAAAGACTTATTCACTAAGTACTTAATGCTAAAGAAATTGATTGAGTTTATTCTAGTTCTGTATTATTTTAAATTATAATATGATTATACATACTATTAAAAGACAATACAAGAGAAATTGGTTGAGTTTAATCTAGTTGTATATTTTATTTCAAGTTACAGTATGTTGATGCTATACTAGTATAATAACAATACTAGAAAAATTTATTGAGTTTCTTCTAGTTATATATTTTATTTCAAATTAAGAAAATGATGATACTATAAGATTTTAAATGACAATATGATGATATGAAATTGCAACAAGTGTTAAGGAGGATGAACATATCAAATTGAGATAATCTTAAGTAAATTAATATTGGGTTTGAAAGTTTGTTACAGTATCAGTATTTAGTATAGGGTGAGTAGGTGATTTTTGAGAAGAGTCTTGAATTGATTTTCCGACAAGGTTAACTTAATATTTACTGGTAATGAATTCCAGATTCTGGGGCCCTTTATGTGCATAGAATTTTTACATTGGTTAGTATGGACTCGGGGTATGTCAAATAGTGATCTGTGTCTTGTGTCATGGTACCTATTAAAGTTGTTGAGGAGAATTCTGAGCGGATGAATAAACTGCCCCTAATGCCATGGCATGCCAGTGGCTCTCCTTGCATTACAGTTTTATAATTGTAACTACCAATAACAGTGTACACTTGTAACATGCATCGAAATAAAAATATTATTATTATTATTATTACATTAAGACTACACATATTTTAAGGTAAATAATGAGTGTACTGTGTATGTGTATTTTATCTCTCTGGGTTGCTTTAAATATCATATATTAAGTTTGGGACGGGGAGCTAGGGTAACCTACACCTGACTTCCTACAAATAAGTACTACTCACCTCTTGCCCTACATTAAGACTACAAATATTTTAAGGTAAGTAATGAATGTACTGTGTATGTATTTTACTTTTTTTTTATTTTAATGCCTAGTTCTATTACTAACTTAATATAAGCTAGTGTAAACTTGTCTGGCATTTATATGCATTTATAAGTGGAAAAAATAGTGTTCTGCTTTTCGGCAATGTCCACTTTCCGGCAGTAGCTTGGAACCTAACCTGCCATATAAGTGGGGCCCTACTGTATCTGTAGTCTTAATGTAGGGTGAGAGGCGAGTAAATGAGGTAAAACGAATAAACGAGAGAGAGAACAAGTAAATGAGAGGGGAGAGTGATGCGGAGTTATGTAAAGAAGCAGACGGACAAGTCTGGTTTTGGTTTATACATGTAACATCTCATATTTCTGTTAATTTATTCTACTGTGGAGTGCATTTATCATGTTTATATGTTTCGTAGCGTGTTTATTATATAATTTTGAAAAAATATCATAGATGGAGCTCACGAAGATTGTAAACAAACTGGGTGGAGGCACGGTGACAGTATTAGAAAGTTAGGTAGGGGGAGCCATATAGAGAGTTTTGGTCATAATTTGAAAAACCATATTAGCTGAACGACATTAAGCTAAACGCTGTAAAGCAGGGTCCTACTGTACTTGGTGTTTTGTGGCCAAATTACATTGTTTGTATCATCAAATTGTAATAAATCTGGAATGAATGTCATCTTTGTGAAACTTCCACATACTGTCACCTGAGTACCATGATACAATGTGTGGACCCTTGCTGGCCTTAGATTTTATTCAAATGAATGAATAGATGGAAGAAGACCCAAAGAGTTGTCCTGAGGTCAAAAATATTGCCAGGTGGCAGATTTGTGGGAACAAATAATTGTGTATATTAATATGGCGGACACAGTTTAACGGTTAATAAAAATAAGATACCAGACATATTAACCCCTAAACTGTCCAAATAGAGATCTGCGTTGTTACCGCTAGCACTCCAAACGTAGATCAACGTTTTATTTTTCCTGCCTCCAAATTTGGCACGATTAGCCTGAGATGCCTGGTCAGTATAGAATGGGTCTTAACACTCAGTGTGTACAGTATTAAAAAAATCTGGACCACTTAGTACCTTGTGGGAGCACCAGTTCAACTGACTGCCAGCTAGTGCAAACAGCATGGCAAACACCAGGGATTCACTGATGTTATGTCGTATTAACTCTCCCCTTTTAAGAGGAAAGTAATGTTGACCCTGAGTTTAGTGGCTTTGAGATGGATGTGGCCACAAGTGGTCGAGGAAATGTAAAAAAACCAATAATAACCCATATGCAACATCCTATGAATTTTGGTATCACTGGCAGTGTCATCCTGCCAAAATGTCCTATAACCTATGCCCTAAGTAAAGAGAAATGATTCTGGAACATGTGTAATACGTATTCGGCAGGTCGGCTGGCTGGCTGGCTGACTTTGGCTGTTTCTCCGTTTGTATCTGACTACCCATCTCTTTATCTCTCTCTCTCTCTATATCACAGGTACACATAAATACAGTTATCATATATGTATAGTGTAAATTACCTAGGATAACCCAAAAAATCCAGAGAAAGCCTCTCCTCACTTAGCAACGTACTCGTTTACTGACGACTCGGACTTACGACAGGCTCTCTGACCAGTATGCATACCTAAATAATGTATATTAGAGCTGATTTCCTCTATTCTGTTTATTACAATATACGTACAGTACACTACTGTATAAACATTTAAAAATATACAGTGGAACCCCGCCTAACGAACACTCCATATAGCGAACATTTACTCGTGAAGCGAACCGTACCAGACCTGTCCGCCTGCCCTGCGCTTGCGCGGTGAGGCAGACAGGATGCCAGTCAAGAGTTGTTTACACTTGAGAGAACATTACTCAGTGCGCTCTTTCAAACATTCACAATACTTTTGTTGTGTTTATTGTTGGTTAAGTGATTATTTTTTTTTTTTTTTTTTATTAACACATTGGCCGATTCCCACCAAGGCAGGGTGGCCCGAAAAAGAAAAACTTTCATCATCATTCACTCCATCACTGTCTTGCCAGAAGGGTGCTTTACACTACAGTTATAAAACTGCAACATTAACACCCCTCCTTCAGAGTGCCGGCACTGTACTTCCCATCTCCAGAACTCAAGTCCGGCCTGCCGGTTTCCCTGAATCCCTTCATAAATGTTACTTTGCTCACACTCCAACATTACGTCAAGTATTAAAAACCATATGCCTCCATTCACTCCTATCAAATACGCTACACATGCTTGCTGGAAGTCCAAGCCCTCGCACACAAAACTTCCTTTACCCCCTCCCTCCAACCTTTCCTAGGCCGACCCCTACCCCGCCTTCCCTCCACTACAGATTTATACACTCTCGAAGTCACTCTGTCTCGTTCCATTCTCTCTACATGTCCAAACCACCTCAACAACCCCTCCTCAGCTCTCTGGACAATCGTTTGGTAATCCCGCACCTCCTCCTAATTTCCAAACTCCGAATTCTCTGCATTATATTCACACCACACATTGACCTCAGACATGACATCTCCACTGCCTCCAGCCTTCTCCTCGTTGCAACATTCATCACCCATGCTTCACACCCATATAAGAGCGTTGGTATAACTATACTCTCATACATTCCCTCTTTACTTCCATGGACAAGGTTCTTTGTCTCCACAGACTCCGAAGTGCTCCACTCACCCTTTTCCCCTCATCAATTCTATGATTCACCTCATCCTTCATAGACCCATCCGCCGACATGTCCACTCCCAAATATCTGAATACATTCACCTCCTCCATACTCTCTCCCTCCAATCTGATATCCAATCTTTTGTCACCTATTCTTTTTGTTATCCTCATCACCTTACTCTTTCCTATATTCACTTTCAATTTTCTTCTTTTACACACCCTACCAAATTCATCCACCAACCTCTGCAACTTCTCTTCAGAATCTCCCAAAAGCACAGTGTCATCAGCAAAAGCAACTGTGACAACTCCCACTTTGTATTTGCTTCTTTATCTTTTAGCCCAACACCTCTTGCCAAGACCCTCGCATTCACTTCTCTTACAACCCCATCTATAAATATATTGAACAACCACGGTGACATCACACATCCTTGTCTAAGGCCCACTTTTACTGGGAAATAGTCCCTTCCCTCCTACACACTCTAACCTGAGCCTCACTATCCTCATAAAAACTCTTCACTGCTTTCAGTAACCTTCCTCCTATTTCATACACCTGCAACATCTGCCACATTGCCCCCTATCTACCCTATCATACGCCTTTTCCAAATCCATAAATGCCACAAAAACATCTTTACCCTTATCCAAATACTGTTCACCTATATGTTTCACTGTAAACACTTGGTCTACACACCCCTACCTTTCCTAAAGCCCCTTGTTCATCTGCTATCCTGCTTTCTGTTTTACTCTTAATTCTTTCAATAATAACTCTACCATACACTTTACCAGGTACACTCAACAGACTTATTCCCCTATAATTTTTGCACTCTCTTTGTCCCCTTTGCCTTTATACAAAGGAACAATACACGCTCTCTGCCAATCCCTAGGTACCTTACCCTCTTCCATACATTTATTAAATAATAGCACCAACCACTCCAAAATTATATCCCCACCTGCTTTTAACATTTCTATCTTTATCCCATCAATCCCAGCTGCCTTACCCCTTTCATTCTACCCACTGCCTCACGAACTTCCCTACACCCACAACTGGCTCTTCCACACTCCTACAAGATGTTATTCCTCCTTGCCCTACACACGAAATTACAGCTTCCCTGTCTTCATCAACATTTAACAAATCCTCAAAATATTCTCTCCATCTTCCCGATACCTCTAACTCTCCATTTAATAACTCTCCTCTCCTATTTTTAACTGTCAAATCCATTTGTTCTCTAGGCTTCCTCAACTTATTAATCTCATTCCAAAACTTTTTCTTATTTTCAACAAAATTTGCTGATAACATCTCACCCACTCTCTCATCTGCTCTCTTTTTACATTGCTTCACCACTCTTTTAACCTCACTTTTTCTCTCCATATACTCTTCCTCCTTGCATCACTTCTACTTTGTAAAAACCTCTCATATGCTAACTTTTTCTCCCTTACTACTCTTTTACATCATCATTCCACCAATCGCTCCTCTTCCTCCCGCACCCACTCGCCTGTAACCACAAACTTCTGCTGAACACTCTAACACTACATTTTTAAATCTACCCCATACATTTTCGACCCCATTGCCTACACTCTCACTAGCCCATCTATCCTCCAATAGTTGTTTATATCTTACCCTAACTGCCTCCTCTTTTAGTTTATAAACCTTCACCTCTCTTTTACTTACTGATTCTATTTTCCTTGTATCCCATCTACCTTTTACTCCCACTGTAGCTATAACTAAAAAGTGATCTGATATATCTGTGGCCCCTCTATAAACATGTACATCCTGAAGTCTACTCAACAGTCTTTTATCTACCAATACATAGTCCAACAAACTACTGTCATTACGCCCTACATCATATCTTGTATATGTACTTATTTATCCTCTTTTTCTTAAAATATGTATTACCTATAACTAAACCCCTTTCTATACAAAGTTCAATCAAAGGGCTCCCATTATCATTTACACCTGGCACCCCAAACTTACCTACTACACCCTCTCTGCATGTTTCTCCCACTTTAGCATTTAGGTCCCCTACCACAATTACTCTCTCATTTGGTTCAAAAGTTCCTATACATTCGCTAACATCTCCCAAAATCTCTCTCTCTCTACACTAATCTCTTCTCCAGGTGCATACACGCTTATTATGACCCACTTTTCGCATCCGACCCTTATTTTAATCCACATAATCCTTGAATTTACACATTCATATTCCCTCTTTTCCTTCCATAACTGATCCTTCAACATTATTGCTACCCCTTCCTTAGCTCTAACTCTCTCAGATACTCCTGACTTAATCCCATATATTTCTCCCCACTGAAACTCGCCTACCCCCTTCAGCTTTGTTTCGCTTAGGGCCAGGACATCCAACTTCTTTTCATTCATAACATCGGCAATCATCTCTTTCTTATCATCCGCACTACATCCACGCACATTCAGACAACCCAGTTTTATAAAGTTTTTCTTCTTCTCGTTTTTAGTAGATTTGTACAGGAGAAGGGGTTACTAGCCCATTGCTCCCGGCATCTTAGTCGCCTCATACGACACGCATGGCTTACGGAGGAAAGTGATTGTCACTGTGAAATAAGTCACCATGGGTCCAAAGAAGCTTCCTAGTGGCACCCCTGTGGTAAAGAGAATGAGGACCACCATCGAACTGAAGAAAGAGATTGTAGAAAAATATTAGAGTATCTGGAACTGGAACAGCATCAGACCAGAGCTGAGGTTATTGCTTCACAGGAGGAAAGAGAGAGAGTGAAGGAGGTGCCTTCTTCAGAGATTATGGAAATGTGTTCTATGTGGAGTAGGTTGCAGACATTTGTTGAAAAAACACCACCCTGAGCAAGCTGAAAAGACCCATCTGTGCAACCACTTCAGTGACAGAGCCATGTTGCACTTCAGGAAAATATTAAAGAGTCGCCAGAAACAGAGGACTGTGGACAGTTATTTCACGAGGCAGGGATCCAGTGACTCTCAAGCTGGTCCTAATGGCATTAAAAGAAAAAGAAGGGAAGTAACCCCAGATAAGGACTTGTTACCTGAAGTCTTTATGGAGGGGGATTCCCCTTCCAAATACTAACACACTCCCCCTGTCATCCTCCCTATCTTCCAGATGCCTGCAACTCTCTTCAATAAAGGTAAGTAAATGTTATTTATTAATCTGTTTTTTATTATTTAGTATTAAAATGTATTTTTTTGTGAATATTTTTGGATGTCTGGAACAGATTAATTGTATTTACATTATTTCTTATGGGAAATAAGGTTTCGAATTACGAACTTTTCGTATTAAGAACTAGCTCCTGGAACGGATTAAGTGCATTAGTTGAGGGACCTCTGTATCAGAAATGTTATAAATGGTGCAAAGGTGACATTAAAACAGTATCGAAGATGGGTTACACAAACCCACTACCATTATAGTATGCTCCTTGCTTAGCGATGATTAATTCATTTACCAATGTGGTCTTAGGAACAAAACTCCATCATTAAGTGAGGAGAGGCTGTACTGTGCTTGTAGATAGAAGGCATAATAAGTATGACTGGCAAGTAATACAGCCTCTCCTCACTTAACGACGTAGTTCCGTTCCTAAGACTATGTTGGTAAACGAATTCGTCACTAAGTGAGGAGCATACTATAATGGTAATGGGTTTGTGTCAGCCATCTTTGAAATTCTTTTAATGTCACCTTTTCACCATTTATAACATTTTCAGTATACAGTGGACCCCCGGAGTTCGTACTGCTCCAAACTCGAACAATTATGTAAGTGTATTTTTGTAAGTGCTTTTGTAAGTGTATTTTTGGGGGTCTAAAAGGACTAATCTAATTTACATTATTCCTTATGGGAACACATTCGTTCGGTAAAGGCACTTGAGCAGCATTCTGGAATGAATTAATGACAAACTCCGGAGGTCCACTGTATTTTTAAATGTTTATACAGTAGTGCACTGTATATTGTAATAAACAGAATAGAGGAAATCAGCTCTAATATACAAAGCAGACAGAGAGACAGGAAGACAGACACACAGGCAGACAGAAAGACAGACACACACAGGCAGAAAGAAAGACAGATAAGCAGACAGAGCTAGACAGATACAGACACAGACATGTTTATGTGTAACAGTGAAAACAAATAAACCCAGGATTCCCTGCAGCAGTGCACGATCATCAAGTGTTACTTCACTGCTGCACTGTCAGCATGTCTAAAACATTGCTGGGACATATAAATACTTTGTATATATTTCTAGACAATAGTATGTGACCAAGGCAGGTGAAAATGTTCACCTGTCAGTGTGTCTGTGACTATTTGAGTACTATTTCTGTACCTAATATTAGTGTCAGAACAAAGATTGGCTATGAAATCACAAGAAATACTATAAATTGTAATTATCAAAACATAAAAATTATATAAATTAAAATAGAAATCAGAAAAGAGGGTATATCGGCAACACTTCTGCAAGCTGCAGGACTCCATGTTGCCGTCAGGTGAGCATTCAGTGCCGACTTCGCCGCCTTATATCTCAGTAAGAACTGACCCTAAATTTTTTTTTCTTATTACACAGAAGAATGCCCTCTTTAATTAAAAAAAAAATGATGTCTTTTTTTCAAAATATTTGGAGTGCTGGCAATGAAAACGTATACAGTAGAACGTCATTTAGCACGAGATTATGTTGCACGTTACCGGTATTGCACGATTTAAGATTTGCGACACATTATCATCTTACACGACGTAAAGATGATATTACACCGTTCGGCAGGAGGGGAAAAATTTTGAGCGCATGGTTATTTACTGCCTAAGAATCCTCATGCTTTGAGGAAAAGGGAATTTGTTGTTTTTCCTTCCTGCAAACTAAGTTTATTCAGATACACGGGGCCAGGAGCTGAGTCTCGACCCCTGCAACCACAATTAGGTGAGTACAGTTACATACATTATCATACATAGCATCATATGTGTAGAGAACCTAGGATAACCCAAGTCAGTCAATGGAAATACTGTCACTCTGACTTTTTTGGGTTATCCTAGGTTCTCTACACATATGCTGCTATGTATGATAATCTTCGTAACTGTATCTGTGTATACCTGAATAAACTTACTTACAGTTTGTGGGAAGGAAAAACAAATAACCATTCTCACAAGCAGTCTTGTTACTACTACTGTTGTTGTGGTTCAGCAGACACCACCTGCCTTACCCAGCCACCACGGACCCCACCATCCCAGCATTCGTACGTATTTCATACGCGTTAAGAAGTCCTGGCTACAAGCCAGCTGTGTTTGTGAAGAATAAAATAAGAGTGAATTGTGTTTTGATCTTGAATTAACGAAGAAAACAAAGATATTAGACAAGACATAACCCGTGGCCGTAATGAAGTGTTACTTTGTACACATAAAAAGATGTAAACATAAGTTTGTGTGACTGACTGACTGACTTACTGAATGATTTGACTGACTTACTGAATGACTTGACTGACTTACTGAATGACTTGACTGACTTACTGAATGACTTGACTGACTTACTGAATGACTTGACTGACTTACTGAATGACTTGACTGACTTACTGAATGACTTCTGACTTACTGAATGACTTGACTGACTTACTGAATGACTTGACTGACTTACTGAATGACTTGACTGACTTACTGAATGACTTGACTGACTTACTGAATGACTTGACTGACTTACTGAATGACTTGACTGACTTACTGAATGACTTGACTGACTTACTGAATGATTTGACTGACTTACTGAATGACTTGACTGACTTACTGAATGACTTGACTGACTTACTGAATGACTTGACTGACTTACTGAATGACTTGACTGACTTACTGAAAGGCTTGACTGACTTACTGAAAGGCTTGACTGACTTACTGAATGGCTTGACTGACTTACTGAATGGCTTGACTGACTTACTGAATGGCTTGACTGACTTACTGAATGGCTTGACTGACTTACTGAATGGCTTGACTGACTTACTGAATGGCTTGACTGACTTACTGAATGGCTTGACTGACTTACTGAATGGCTTGACTGACTTACTGAATGGCTTGACTGACTTACTGAATGGCTTGACTGACTTACTGAATGGCTTGACTGACTTACTGAATGGCTTGACTGACTTACTGAATGGCTTGACTGACTTAAAGTTGGACACTCAGTTCAACCATCGACTTCAGTTCAAGAACTTCTACTATCCACCTCAGCCCAGTAGGGCCACAGCATAACTCTCCACTCTTCACAATCATCCACAAACACCAGCACCCACAATTTAAGGTAAATACTATTATTTCTATTACATTTGTAGTCTTAAGCAGTAAAAACAACATAATACATCACGATAATGAACTACAATTACATATTCACTTTTATTTTTGTAAGAACTGTTGGTCTAAAAAAAACTTGTTTGGCTTTTTGGGGACTCTCAGGAACGTAACCCTATTTTTCCCATTAGTTCTTTTAATTATTTAACACGAAATTATCTAACACGACTTTTTCAGGAACGTAACTATCGTGCTAAATGACGTTCTACTGTATCTATGTTTGGACAGTTTAAGGGTTAAGCAAATTTCCTAATTTACTTGCAACATATAGGCGAACTGTTGATAATAAACCAGACGTGCTCCTGTAAACCCTTTTGTGGCCTAGTTTCAAGGCCTTTTGTGTATCCAAATGCTCTTGCACTACTGTCCACAGGATGGATATGGGTGCAGCAAAATCTAATCCGAATTCTACTGTTTTTACTACTTTTGCCTAGTAGCACTATGTACAAGAAATAATTAGTCATCTTCGTACCATTTCCACAACTTGTTTGCTGGTAGGGAAGCTGGTGTTGAAACAACAGTTCCTGATTTCATTGTATATTTATGTTAGGCATACTAGTATGTCAGACAAAGTCATTACGTGTGAAGTTAACCATGATGCACTGTGTGGACCCTCCTGGCCTTAAATTTTTTCTTTTGAGAGAAAGAAAAATGCCTTCACTGAACACATCTTTAATCTCCAACAAGAACACATCCTCATTGGTAGTATATGACAAAGCCTTCAGATCAGCCTTGGTTCAGCTTTTGTCGAGAGACTGCTACTGAAAAGTATAAGGCTTGGAGAAAGTATGAGGCATCAAACTATCCATAACAGGAACCTGCACAGGCAAATGGAAGAAGTCCAAAAATGGGCCACCTATAGATGGGAAGCTGACACAAAAAAAAAACTGGCATCAGATACAATGGGCTTCAAAACTTGGTGGGCCTTGTTCAAGGGCTGACAAGGTTATTCACCTAATGAAATTATTCCACCTCCAAATCGGGAGGATGGGACAGTCGGGAAAAAGCTGACCTCTTTGTCAAACACTTTGCTGCCAAGATGCAAGGTCCTAATCCAAAGTTGTCAGTGGTGACTTCTAAGAAGGCAGGATCAAGTGTATCTTCTCCTTAAATTGCTGGACCAGGAAAAGGCTGCAGGCCCAGATAAGGTGAACCCAATATTGCTGATTAGATGTGCAGAACAGTTAGCAGCACCTCTAACTAGCATCTATCAGCACTGCCTAGCACAGTGTAAATGGCCTTCAATGTGGAAAGAGGCAAATATAGTCCCTGTTCACAAAAAGAAGAGCAGAGCAGAAATCAGCAACTACAGACCAGAGTCACTCCTGTCAATCACTGGCAAGATCCTTGAGACAATCTCAAGACAAATGACAGAGTTTTTTGACTACCACTCACT
Source organism: Cherax destructor (assembly GCA_009830355.1). Classification (NCBI taxonomy): domain Eukaryota; kingdom Metazoa; phylum Arthropoda; class Malacostraca; order Decapoda; family Parastacidae; genus Cherax; species Cherax destructor. The sequence continues at coordinate 51,227 of WNWK01007203.1, read as the reverse complement.
ACTTTGTGACCATCAATATGGCTTCAGGAAAGGTTACTCTGCTGCTGATCTGTTGTTAAACCTCTCCACTAAATAGCATTAGTCACTGGATGAATCCAAAGTCATCTGTGTGGTAGCACTGGACACTGCTGGTGCACTGGGAATTGCAGGCTCTACACTATGTCTCCTCAGTGATTACCTTTATGGAAGATCTCTAAGGGTAGTTCTCAATGGAACAGAATCAACAAGACATCCTACTGGGAAAGTGTTCCACAAGGAAGTGTGCTTGGACCATTGTTATGGAATGTCTACTTCAATGCCCTTCTTCATCTCATCAAAGAATCTCATGCATATGCAGATGACTGTACTCTGACATTTACTTAACCAAGAGAGGAAATGCCAGCTGCTCTAAGCTACATCAATCACTTGTTAAGAGCTATATCAACCTAGGGAAACCGATGACAGGTAACATTTTCTCCTGAGAAAACACAAATAATAGTCTCTAGGTACCATGCTGGTAATGCTGGAGCAGTAGTAAGTATGAATGGGAGTGTGTTGGTACCTTGGGAAGAAGTTGACATCCTTGGGGTGAAATCTGACTCCAAACTGACCATGAAGACCCACGTTGTAAATCTTGTAAACAAGGCAGCCAAGAAGCTTACAGCACTTCGATGTATCTTGCATCTGCTCGACAGTAGGGGTTGCAAGATTCTGCACAAGGCACAAGTACGCTCACACTTTGAGTATGCTCCACTTTCTTGGCCTGCCTGCCCCCCTTCTCATTTGTGACTGCTTTACAGAGTAGAAAACAGAGCAAGACACCTTATCTCTCGCCTGGACCCATCCTGGAGAGATCCGCCATTTCAGCAGAGCTTTCAACACCAGAGGGATGTAGGTGTCATGTACAAGGCCAATATTGACAAAGTACCACACTTAGCTCCAGTCCGAGGACAGTGAGAAGTGAGCTTCTACACATCAAGATAGGCAACAAGCAGCAACTTCACTCTCACTGTAACAAAATTGTAACCTTCTCCAGAACATCACTTCATCTGAGATCATTTATTCTTAGGATGACTCAAGTCTGGAACATGTTCTTACTGCATAATATCAACAAAAAGTCAGTTGATCAAATGAAATTGCTAGCCCACAGATGGCTCCAACTTTATCCTGATCCTTATCTATATGTTTCATAACAATAAAATGGTTTTTAAATAAAGTTAAGAACCCTTACCCTAACCTTGTCAAACCCTGAGTAAAAAAAGAAAAATGAGAGAGGAGGGAGGGAGAGAGAGGAGGGAGGAGAAGACAGGAGGGAGGAAGGGAAATAAAGGAGGGAGGAAGGGAAATAAAGGAGAGAGGGAGGGAAATAAAGGAGGGAGGGAGGGAAATAAAGGAGGGAGAGGGGGAAAAAGAGAGAGGAAATGAGAGGGGGAGGGAGGAAAGGGGAGAGGGGGAGACCAGCTAGCAGCACCTCTAACTAGTATCTATCAGCACTGCCTAGTAGAGTGTAAATGGCCTTCTCTGTGGAAAGAAGCAAATGTAGAAGCTGTTCACAAAACGAAGAGAAGAGCAGAAATCAGCTACTACAGACCAGTGTCACTCCTGTCAATCACTGGCAAGAACCTTGAGACAATAATCTCAATACAAATGACAGAGTTTTTTGACTGCCACTCACTACTTTGTGACCGTCAATATGGCTTCAGGAAAGGTTACTCTGCTGCTGATCTGTTGTTAAACCTCTCCACTAAATGGTACCAGTCACTGGATGAATCCAAAGTCAGCTGTGTGATAGCACTGGACATTGCTGGTGCACTGGGAAGTGCAGGCTCTACACTATGTCTCCTCAGTGATTACCTTCAAGGTAGATCTCTAAGGGTAGTTCTCAATGGAACAGAATCAGCAAGACATCCTATTGAGGGAAGTGTTCCACAAAGAAGTGTGTTTGAACCATTGTTATGGAATGTCTACTTCAATGACCTTCATATCATCCCAGAATCCCATGCATATGCAGATGACTGTACTCTGACATTTACTTATCCAAGAGAAGAAATGCCAGCTGCTCTAAGCTACATCAATCACCAGTTAAGAGCTATATCAGCTTGGGGAAACCGATGGCAGGTAACATTTGCTCCTGAGAAAACACAAATGATGATGGTCTCTAGGTACCATGATGGTAATGCTGGAGCAGTAGTAAGTATGAATGGGAGTGTGTTGGTACCTTGGAAAGAAGTTGATATCCTTGGGGTGAAATATGACTCCAAACTGACCAGGAAGAACCACGTTGTAAATCTTGCAAACAAGGCAGCCAGGAAGCTTACAGCACTTCGATGTATCTCGCATCTGCTTGACAGTAGGGGCTGCAAGATTCTATATGAGGCACAAGTACGCTCACACCTTGAGTATGCTCCACTTTCTTGGTTTGCCTGCCTCCCCCTCTCATCTGCGACTGCTTGACAGATGTGGGCAGCCTTACTGTTATGTACAAGGCCAACATTGTCAAAGTACCACACTTGGCTCCACTTCCAGGACTGCAAGAAGCAAACTTCTATACCACAAGACGGGCAGAAAGCAGCAACTTCACTCTTGCTGTACCCTTCTCCAGAACATCACTTCATCTAAGATCATTTTTATCCCCAGGATGACTCGAGTCTGGAACACATTCGTACAGCATTATGATGTCAACGAGATAAAGTTAGTTGATCAAATGAAAATGCTGGCCCACAGATAGCTCCAATTTCATCCTGTTCCCTACTTGTATGTTTCATAACAATAAAAATGCTTTCGAATGAGCTGATGTAGGTAATAGCTCTTAGCTTATCAATAAAGTTAGGAATCCTTAACTTGTCAATAAAGTTAGGGATCCTTAACCTAACCTTGTCAAACCCTGTGTAAAAAAAAAAAAAGAGGGGGGAAGAGAGAGGAAGGGAGGGAGAGAGTGGGAGAGCAAGTGTGTGAGAGTGAAAGAGGAGAGAGAAGGGGAGGGAGAGAGAAAGGGTGAGGGAGAGAGGGAAAGTGTGAGGAAGAGGGTGAGGGAGGAAGAGAGAGGATAGGAGGCAATGTCAACATGTATACATACCCTCACAAACTCACCTTATCAATTGGGTAATCCGAGAGTTGCTGATAATACTTGTTTAGTCTCTCGTGTTTCACAAATTCCAAGTTGAGGCAGTTGTTATTATTTACAGCGCACTTTTCCAAAGTGGACTGGGTTGTGGAGCTAGTACCTCCTGTGGACGATGGCTGTCTGATCCCTGAATTGCTACTAATGGTGTGGACACACTTTTCTATATTCCCTCCCTGGACGACTGGCGGCGATGTGTTTCTATTGGTTTGGGTGGCACTTAAAGATATGGGGGTGGAGGACGATAATCCACTGACTGTATGGCAATTAGCGCCGTTTGTTTTACATGTGGAAGAACTTGCTGTAACAGATGCAGTCACGCCAATTCTACAAGTAGTGGTCGTGCCTGATGTTGGACAAGGACTCTGACTGTTTTGTCTGGTAACATTTTTAATGTTACTACTAGAAGCTGCACAACTAGGTGAGGAAGAGGCAGATGAAGAGGCAGTAGCAGAGGAATTTCCAGACCATCTAGAAGAGCCTTTTGGGTGATTACTACTACTGGAGAAAGTGAGAGATGCCTGGATCACACCACGAGTTGCTGATGGACTGTTCTGATGGCTTTGGTTTCCAACTGTTCCATCAATGTCACCTGATGAACCACCAGGTAATCTAGTCCGAGAACCTGAGCGGTCTGATCGTCTCTGGGACCGACATCCAGATGATGGAGGCTTTCCCCGATGGGTATGTCCTGAGGAAGTGGTCCCAAGATTTGAATTTGAATGATTGATAGCAGCTTGAGTTGTAGTAACTGTTTGAGTAACAACTACAGAATGTTTGTGGGCTAGCTGAGGACTTGAATGAATAGATGATACAACACTGGAAGAAGTTGATGTTGAGGATGATGTAATGGTAAGTGGAAGGTTAGCTGCTGTTGTAGTTGTTGTTGTTGTAGTGGTGGTAGTAGTTGTAGTAGTAGTAGGCCGAGACAAAGGAGATGAGGCACGACTAGGACTTAGTGACTGTAGAGGCGAGACATATGGGGAGGACTGTGGAGAGCTTAGGGGAGAACTGGATGCTGGAGGCCCATTATGATTAGTCAATCCACCACCCCCTTCCTCACTGCTTGATCCATCAGAGTTTGATCTTTTACCTTCTGGCATACAGCCAGGAACAGCCCCAACCATTGGAGGGTATTGGTAGTAGTGGAAATTTCCAGGGTGATTGCATGGGTAGCTTGGTGCCATTGTCAGTGCAACTGTTGAGGAAACAATGAAATAATTTTAGTGATGATTAATTAGAATTAATTACTCTTAAAATTATTGAAATACAAATTGTTAAAAATATAAAAATGACAATCATTTAGATAAACAAGGGAAAATGTATACAGGCAGGCCCTGCTTTAGAGAACTTTGCTTTACAGCATTTCGCTAATGCAGCGGTTTTCAATCTTACCCATTCTTCATTGATTCAGACTTCCTGCAATATATATATTCGTCATTCACTATAAACTAAGGACAAACATAATTCAAGTAATGTGTGTACTGTATCTTATCCATGGGAAAGTGGAATAAGAATCTTTCTTCCGTAAGCCATGAGTGTTGTAAAAGTCAACTAAAATGCCGGGAACAATGGGCTAGTAACCCCTTTTCCTGTATAGCTTAATAAAAAGAAAAAGAAGAAAACCGTCAAAGTGGGATGTTTGAATGTGCGTGGATGTTGTGCGAATGATAAGAAAGAGATGATTGTAGATGTTATGAATGAAAAGAAGCTGGATGTCCTGGCTTTAAGTGAGACAAAGCTGAAGTGGGTAGGAGAGTTTCAGTGGGGAGAAATAAATGGGATTAGGTCAGGGGCTTCAAATAGAGTTAGAGCTAAAGAAGGAGTGGCAATAATGTTGAATAATCAGTTATGGCAGGGAAAGAGGGAATATAAATGTATAAATTCAAGGATTATGTGGAGTAAAATAAAGGTTGGATGTGAAAATTGGATTATAGTAAGTGTTTATGCACCTGGAGAAGAGAAGTGTAGAGGAGAGAGAGAGATTTTGGGAAATGTTGAGTGAGTGTGTGGGGAGTTTTGAACCAAGTGAGAGAGTAATTGTGGTTGGGGATCTTAATGCTAAAGTGGGTAAAAATGTTGTGGAGGGAGTAGTAGGTAAATTTGGGGTGCCAGGGGTAAATGTAAATGGGGAACCATTAATTGAGCTATGTGTAGAAAGAGGTTTGGTAATAAGTAATACATATTTTATGAAAAAGAGAATAAATAAATATACAAGGTATGATATATCACGTAAGGAAAGTAGTTTGTTAGATTATGTATTGGTGGATAAAAGGTTGATGGGTAGGCTTCAGGATGTACATGTTTATAGAGGGGCAATGGATATATCGGATCATTATTTAGTTGTAGCTACAGTTAGAGTAAAAGGTAGATGGGACAAAAAGAAAATGGCAACAGCAAGTAGAGAGGTAAAAGTGTATAAACTAAGGGAGGAGGAAGTTAGGGTGAGATATAAGCAACTATTGGCAGAAAGGTGGGCTAGTGCAAGTATGAGTAGTGGGGGGTTGAAGAGAGTTGGGATAGTTTTAAAAATGCAGTATTAGAATGTGGGGCAGAAGTTTATGGCTATAGGAGGGTGGGTGCAGGAGGAAAGAGGAGTGAGTGGTGGAATGAAGAAGTAAAGGGTGTGATAAAAGAGAAAAAGGTAGCTTATGAGAGGTTTTTACAAAACAGAAGTGTTAATAGAAGAGCAGAGTATATGGAGAGTAAAAGAAAGGTGAAGAGAGTGGTGAGGGAGGGCAAAAGAAGAGCAGATGAAAGAATGGGAGAGGCTCTGTCAAGGAATTTTGCTGAAAACAAGAAAAATTTTTGGAGTGAAATAAACAAGGTAAGAAAGCCTAGGAACGAATGGATTTGTCAGTTAAAAACAGAGTAGGGGAGTTAGTAGATGGGAAGCTGGAGGTATTGGGTAGATGGCGGGAATATTTTGAGGAACTTTTAAATGTCGATGAAAAAAGGGTGGAGGTAATTTCATGTACTGGCCAGGGAGGTAAAACATCGTTTAGGAGTGAAGAAGAGCAGGATGTGAGTGTGGGGGAGGTGCGCGAGGCATTACGTAGAATGAAAGGGGGTAAAGCAGCTGGAACTGACGGGATCATGACAGAAATGTTAAAAGCAGGGGGGGATATAGTGTTGGAGTGGTTGGTATTTTTGTTTAATAAATGTATGAAAGAGGGAAGGTACCTAGGGATTGGCAGAGAGCATGTATAGTTCCTTTATATAAAGGAAGGGGGATAAAAGAAGTGTAAGAATTATAGGGAATAAGTTTACTGAGTATACCAGGTAAAGTAGGGTTATTATTGAAAGAATTAGAGGTAAGACAGAGAGTAGGATTGCAGATGAGCAAGGAGGCTTCAGAGTGGGTAGGGGATGTGTAGATCAAGTGTTTACATTGAAGCATATATGTGAACAGTATTTAGATAAAGGTAGGGAAGTTTTCATTGCATTTATGGATTTAGAAAAGGCATGATAGAGTGGATAGGGGAGCAATGTGGCAAATGTTGCAAGTGTATGGAATAGGTAGTAAGTTACTGAAGGCTGTAAAGAGTTTTTATGAGGATAGTGAGGCTCGGGTTAGGGTGTGTAGGAGAGAGGGAGATTACTTCCTGGTAAAAGTAGGTCTTAGACAGGGCTGTGTAATGTCACCATGGTTGTTTAATATATTTATAGATGGGGTTGTAAAAGAAGTAAATGCTATGGTGTTGGGGAGAGGGGTGGGATTAAATTATGGGGGAATCAAATGCAAAATGGGAGTTGACACAGTTACTTTTTGCTGATGATACTGTGCTTATGGGAGATTCTAAAGAAAAGTTGCAAAGGTTAGTGGACGAGTTTGGGAGGGTGTGTAAAGGTAGAAAGTTGAAAGTGAACATAGATAAGAGTAAGGCGATGAGGGTATCAAACGATGTAAATAACGAAAAATTAGATATCACATTGGAGAGAGGGATTATGGAAGATGTGAATGTTTTCAGATATTTGGGAGTTGTCTTGTCAGCGGATGGGTTTATGAAGGATGAGGTTAACCATACAATTGAAAAAGAAAAAAAAAGGTGAGTGGTGCATTGAGGTATCTGTAAAGACAAAGAACTTTATCCATGGAGGCAAAGAAGGGAATGTACGAAAGTATAGTGGTACCAACACTCTTATATGGGTGTGAAGCATGGGTTGCAAATGCTGCAGCGAAGAGGCGGCTGGAGGCAGTGGAGATGTCCTGTCTAAGGGTATGTGTGGTGTAAATATTATGCAGAAAATTCAGAGTATGGAAATTAGGAGGTGTGGAGTTACTAAAAGTATTTGTCAGAGGGCTGAAAAGGGTTTGTTGAGGTGGTCTGGTCATTTAGAGAGAATGGATCAAAGTAGAATGACTTGGAGAGCGTATAAATCTGTAAGGGCAGGAAGGAGGGGTAGGGGTCGTCCTCGAAAAGGTTGGAGGGAGGGGGTAAAGGAGGTTTTGTGGGCGAGGGGCTTGGACTTCCAGCAAGCATGTGTGAGCATGTTAGATAGGAGTGAATGGAGACGAATGGTTTTTGGGACCTGATGAGCAGTTGGAGTGTGAGCAGGGTAATATTTTGTGAAGGGATTCAGGGAAACCAGTTGATTTAGTTGGACTTGAGTCCTAGAAATGGGAAGTACAATGCCTGCACTTTAAAGGAGGGGATTGAGATATTGGCGATATTGGCCGTATCTTAGCGCCTCTGCAAAGACAGTGATTATGTGTGAGTGAGATGAAAGTGTTGAATGGAAAAAAAAAAAAAATGACCTGCTTTCCGGTGGTAGCCTGGAACCTAACCTGCTGTATAAGTGGGGCCCTACTGTATAAGATATGATACAGGCCATAATGACAGTAGGTAGTTTGTTGGACTATGTATTGGTAGATAAAAGACTGTTGGATAGATTTCCGGATATACATATTCATAGAGGGGCCACAGATATCTCAGATAACTTTTTAGTTGTAGCTAGTGAGAGTAAAAGGTAGATGAGATACAAGGAAAATGGAAGCAGAAAGTAAGAGAGAGGTGAAGGTTTATAAACTAAAGGAGGAGGCAGTTAGGGTAAGATATAAACAACTGTTGGAGGACAGATGGGCTAGTGAGAGTACAGGCAATGGGGTAGAAGATGTATGGTGTAAGTTTAAGAATGTAGTATTAGTGTGTTCAGCAGAAGTTTGTGGTTACAGGAAAGTGGGTGTGGGAGGGAAGAAGAGCGACTGGTGGAATGGGATGTAAAGAGAGTAGTAAGAGAGAAAATGTTGGCATATGAGAGGCTTTTACAAAGTAGAAGTGATGCAAAAAAGGAAGGAATATATGGAGAGAAAAAGAGAGATTAAGAGAGTGGTGAAGCAATGTAAAAAGAGAGCAAATGAGAGAGTGGGTGAGATGTTATCAACAAAATTTGCTGAAAATTAGAAAAAGTTTTAGAGTGAGATTAATAAGTTGAGAAAGCCTAGGGAATGAATGCATTTTCTAGTTAAAAATAGGAGAGAAGTTATTAAATGGAGAGTTAGAGGTATCGGGAAGATGGAGGGAATAAACTGAGGAATTGTTAAATGTTGATGAAGATAGGGAAGCTGTGATTTTGTGTATACGGCAAGGAGGAATAACATCTTGTAGGAGTAAGGGAGAACCAGTTGTGAGTGTGGGGATAGTGCATGAGGCAGTGGGTAGAATGAAAGTGGGTAAAGCAGCTGGGATTGATGGGATAAAGATAGAAATGTTAAAAGCAGGTGGGGATATAGTTTTGGAGTGGTTAGTGCTTATATTTAATAAATGTATGGAAGAGGGTAAGGTACCTAGGGATTGGCAGAGAGCATGCATAGTTCCTTTGTAAAAAAGGCAAAGGGGACAAAAGAGTGTAAAAATTATAGGGGAATAAGTCTGTTGAGTAGACCTGGTAAAGTGTATGGTAGAGTTATTATTGAAATAATTAGGAGTAAGACGAGTTTTAAAGGACCCCAATGGAAACAAGTCACTCTGTCTGACTTTTTTGGGTTATCCTATGTATGTAAATGTATTTGTGTATATCTGAATAAACTTACAGGATAGCAGATGAACAAGGAGGCTTTAGGAAGGGTAGGGGCTGTGTGGGCCAAGTGAAACATATAAATGAACAGTATTTAGATAAGGGTAAAGAGGTTTTTGTGGCATTTATGGATTTGGAAAAGGTGTATGAGAGGGTGGATAGGGGGGCAATGTGGCAGATGTTGCAAATGTATGGAATTGGAGGTAGGTTATTGAAAGCAGTGAAGAGTTTTAAGGAGGATAGTGAGGCTCAGGTTAGAGTATGTAGGAGAGAGGGAGATTAATTTCCAGTAAAAGTAGGCCTTAGACAGGGATGCATGATGTCACTAAGGTTCTTCAATATATTTATAGATGGGGTTGTAAGAGAAGTGAATGCTCAGGTGTTGCCAAGAGGTGTGGGGTTAAAAGATAAAGAATCAGATACAAAGTGGGAGTTGTCACAGTTGCTCATTGCTGATGACACTGTGCTTTTGGAAGATTCTGAAGAGAAGTTGCAGAGGTTGATGGATGAGTTTGGTAGGGTATGTAAAAAGAAGGAAATTAAAAGTTATTATAGGAAAGAGTAAGGCGGTGAGGATAACAAAAAAATTAGGAAATGAAAGATTGGATATCAGATTGGAGGGAGAGAGTATGGAGGAGGTGAATGTATTCAGATACAGTGGACCCTCGGAAATCGAACACTCCCAACTCGCCCTTTTATTTAAGTTCAACCCTTTCGGGGTTTCGGCCGTACTAGTACGGCTTACACGCCAGGGTTTTGGTCGTACTAGAGATATGCTTGTATTCTCTTTTTCTTAGTCTCATTTGATAGAATAGATGATATATTACAGAAATAGAGATAATTTTGACTGGTTTCACGATGACAAGTACCTTGAAACTGAGTGCAAAGTAGCGAAAATGTTTGATTTTTGCCTATGTTCAAGAGTAAACAAATCACGCCATGCGTCCAATACACATCAACTGGGTAGTCTAATAATCTTGCACAAATGCGCTGATATTATTTATACCATTTTTATAATGATGCAGTTGTATACATAACAGTAAATCTTTAATTTTTTTTGTGAGAATAAAAATTCAAAATGGAAAGCAAAATTAATGTAAAAGGGGCCTGGAGACGTGACTAATGAACAGATAAAATGTTATTTGAGTGCCAGGAATGTCTGTCTCATTTATTCTGGACCCTATTTTGAAATTGGCATCTTTTGAAATTTGTGTGAAAATGGCCAAATTGTGAATTTCTGACCACCTTATTGGGTAGTTAAAATCGGTAAATTGGCTTTTTCTTATACTCAATTGATAGAACAAATGAAATTCTAGCGAAATAGCTATAATTTTAGTAGACTGAAGCATTGGAATTTGCCGAAAATAGGGCTCAAAGTGGGCGAAATCGCCGATGTGTAAATGTCATCGATACCGCTAACTTCACGAAAGCATAATTCCGTTAGTTTTTTATCAAATTTCATAATTTTGGTGTCGTTGTGATCGGAAAAAGATTCTCTATAATTTCATAAGAAAAAATAATTTTTCCCCAAAAAAAAATTTGGGACCCTGAGAACGAGTTTCGGAGAAGGCCTGTGGACCCCCAAAGGGTTAATATTGTAAGTGCTTTTATAGGTGTATTTTTGGGGTCTGAAACGGATTAATCTAATTTACATCATTCCTTATGGGAATAAATTCGTTTGGTAACAGCACTTGAACAGCATTCTGGAATGAAGAATGTTCGATTTCCGGGGGTCCACTGTACTTTGGAGTGGACGTGTCAGCAGATGGGTCTGTGAAAGATGAGGTGAATCATAGAATTAACAAAGGGAAAAAGGTGAGTGGTACACTGAGGAGTCTGTGGAGACAAAGAACTTTATCCATGGAAGCAAAGAGATGAATGCATGAGAGTATAGTTATACCAATGCTCTTATATGGGTTTGAAACACAGGTGATAAATGTTGCAACAAGGAGAAGGCTGGAGGCAGTGGAGATGTCGTGTCTGAGGGCAATGTGTGGTGTGAATATAATGCAGAGAATCCATAGTTTGGAGATTAGGAGGAGGTACAGGATTATCAAAAGTATTATCCAGAGGGCTGAGGAGGGGTTGCTGAGGTGGTTTGGACATGTAGAGAGGCTAGAACGAAATAAAATGACTTCGAGAGTGTACAAATCTGTAGTGGAGAGAAGGCGGGGTGGGGGTCGGCCTAGGAAAAGTTGGAGGGAGGAGTAAAGGAGATTTTGTGTGCGAGGGGCTTGGACTTCCACCAAACATGCGTGAGCCAGTTAGATAAGAGCGAATGGAGACAAATGGTTTTTAGGACTTGATGTGCTGTTGGAGTGTGAGCAAGGTAACATTTATGAAGGGATTCAGGGAAACCGGCAGGCTGGACTTGAGTCCTGGAGATGGGACATACAGTGTCTGCACTCTGAAGGAGGGGTGTTAATGTAGTTTTATAACTGTAGTGTAAGCACGCCTCTGGCATGACAGTGATGGATTGAATGATGAAAGTTTTTCTTTTTCGGGCCACACTGCCTTGGTGTGAAGCTGCTGATGTACTAATAAAAAAAACATAATTAACAGTAGGTCCCCACTTATACGGCAGGTTAGGTTCCAGGCTACTGCCAGAAAGCAGAACGCCATTTTTTTCCACTTATAAATGTCAGATAACAAGTTTACACTAACATACATTAAGTTAGCAATAGAACTAGGCATTAAAAACAATAAAAAGTAAAATACACACACAGTACATACATTACTTACTCTAAAATATTTGTAGTCCTAATGTAGGGTGAGAGGTGAGTTTTATTTGTAGGAAGTCAGGTTTGGGAAGTTTCGTAGCCAGCCAGGTCAGCCCACCCCACCCCACCCACACGTAATATACAACATTTAACCCTTATCTGTCCAAACATAGATCTACGTTTGTACCGCTAGTGCTCCAAATGTAGATCTACATTTGTACTGCTAGCGCTCCAAACGTATATCTACTTTTTATTTTTCCTGCCTCCAAATTTGGCACTATTGGCCTGAGATGCCTGGTCAGAATAGAAGATGCCTGGTCAGTATAGAATGGGTCTTAACACTCGGTCTGTGCAGTATTAAAAAAATCTGGGACCGCTTAGTACCTTGTGGGAGCACCAGTTCAATTGAGCACCAGCTAGAGCAAATAGCATGCCAAACACCAGGGATTCACTGATGTCATGTCATATTAAGGGGCCTCCTACGCGTACGCCGCGCGCGAGGAAAATTATTCGAAAATTTTTTAAAATTGAGTTAACCATATTGAAAAATAGAGTAACTCTCTGGCTACGCAATGATACAAGAATCATTGTTCTACGACATTCCTACAAGGAATTATGGTCGTTTATAACACACATGGTGACGCCAACAACCATAGTAGGTCGGCTGACATTTCGTGAATTTTCGCATTTTTTCCCATAATTTCTTGTAGTATTCTTACTTATATAATAATTGACGATTTGGCATCATAACAGAGTGGGCGGGGATTATCCGAAGACTTCCAGCCAATCAGGAACCTTCTAGAACATTTGATTGCGTCAGCAGAAATTCCTGACTCAGGATAGCCGGGAATATGCTTCATTATAACGCTATTATCAATACTACGGCTTTTATATCTATCACAATTGATCTATTATGACATAATAGACAATATAAATAACAAATAAACATAGTAAATACTCCAGAATGAATAATATGTGGCATAATATGATTGCCGCCTGGGACCGCCTCAAAGTATCATATTACATTCCTGGGTGTGGGTGTTCCTGGGGTGTTACCCTGGGCCCTCTAGGGGACTTGTATTAAAGAAAACGAACAGGGCTAACTATGATATACACTCGTAATGCAAGATAAAGCTGAGAAAAATGCTATTTTGCTCCGGGAAAACAATTTTTTCCTTGCGCGACCTTCCGCGTGGATTATCTCAGAAGTAAGTTATTCATCTATATATTGGCGTAGAACCGTTAATAATCATAGGAATGAAATGAAACTCACAGACAACATAAAAGAAAGGTTGTATTAATTAATTATGATTAGCTTTTTGAGATATCGTAATTAGTTTTTGATTTATGTGAGGTAAAGAGTCAGATATTTTCAAACATGTAAAAAACACACAAACTTTATTTTTTTTAAGCATGAAGATAGGGATAAATTACAGAAAGGTGATCATTATAATTTCAGATTAGCATTGTTTTATGCGTAGGTGAAGCCACAACAGCTTCAACAAGTCCCACTACGACTCCTGAATTTTTTTATATGTGATGTTGATCCAAAGTTTAGTGGCTGTGAGATGGATGTGGCCACAAGTGATTGAGGAAATATAAAAAATCTCGATAATAACTTATGCGCAACATTTGTGCAATATCCTTTCATTTTTAATATCGCTGGTAGTGTCATCCTGCCCGAATGTTCAATAACCTATGCCCTAAGTAAAGAGAAACGATTCTGGAACATGTGTAATAAGTACAGTGGACCCTCGGTTAACGAAATTAATCCGTTCCAGGAGCTATTACTTAATCTGAATCTTTCGTAATCCGAACCCTTATTTCCCATAAGAAATAATGTAAATACAATTAATCCATTCCACAAAAAAATATTCACCAAAAACAAAATATAAATAACATTTACTTACCTTTATTGAAGAGACTTGCAGGCATCTGGAGGATAGGGATGATGACAGGGGCAGGGAGTTAGTGGTTGGAAGGGGAATCCCCCTCCAAAAGGACTTCAGGTAACAAGTCCCTCTCTGGGGTTACTTCCCTTCTTGGTCTTTTAATGCCACTAGGACCAGCTTGAGAGTCACTAGACCCCTGCCTGGTGAAGTAACTGTCCACAGTCCTCTGTTTCTGGCGACTCTTTAATACTTTCCTGAAGTGCAACATGGCTCTGTCACTGAAGTGGTTGCATAGAAGGCTCATTTCAGCTTGCTCAGGGTGGTGTCTTTCAATAAATGTCTGCAACTCATTCCACTTTGTACACATCTCCTTAAGCACTGAAGAAGGCACCTCCTTCTCTCTCTCTCCCTCCTCCTGTGAAGCAATAACCTCAGCTGAGGTCTGTTGCTGTTCCAGATGAAGCTCTTGCAGCTCTTCAGTTGTTAGCTCTATCCTGTGCTCCTCCACCAACTCTTCCACATCCTCACCACTCACCTCCAACCCCAGGCTGTTCCCCAATGCCACAATATCTTCCACAACATCTTCCACAACAGGCACAAGGTCGTCAGGGTCAGGGTCAGCCTCAAATCCTTCAAAATCCCTCTGTTGGACACAACCTGGCCACAATGGTCTCCAAGGAGAGTTCAAAGTCCTGGAAGTCACTCCCTGCCAAGCCTTACCTATAAGGCCTAGGCAATGCATGATATTGAAGTGATCTTTCCAGAACTCTCTTAGGGTCAATGCAGTCATTGGTCATATTAAAGCACCTCTGAAACACTGCTTTGGTGTACAGTTTCTTGAAGTTTGCAATGACCTGCTGGTCCATGGGCTGGATGAGAGGAGTGGTGTTAGGAGGCAAGAACTTCCCTATGATGAAATTGAACTTGTCAGACAACAACTCTTCCAAGTTGTGAGGATGAGCAGGAGCATTGTCCAGTACCAGGAGGCACTTGAGTGGCAATTTCTTTTCCTTCAGGTATTTCTTCACACTAGGGCCAAACACTCCAGTCACCCATTCCTTGAAAATCTCCGTAGTGACCCATGCCTTGGTGTTAACCTTCCAATGCACACACAAATTATTCTTGTCAACACTGTGTTTCTTGAAGGGTCTGGGATTTTCTGAGTGATACACCAGTAATGGCTTCACTTTAAAATCACCACTGGCATTGGCACATATCATAAGAGTTAGCCTGTCTTTCATAGGATTGTGTCCTGGCTGTGCCTTTTCCTCCTGAGTAATGAAGGTCCTGTTGGGCATTTTCTTCCAAAACAGGCCTGTTTCATCACAATTAACCCTTTCCGGGTCGGTGCCGTACTAGTATGTTTTACGAGCAGGGGTTGGTGCCGTACTAGTACGCCCAAATTCTAGCGGCCTCAATTTAAGCAGAAAACGTCTGGTAGGCATACATATGAAAGAATGGGTCTGTGTGGTCAGTGTGCACAGTATAAAAAAAATCCTGCAGCACACACTGCATAATGAGAAAAAAAAACTGACCGTTTTTTTCGATTAAAACAGCGACTTTGCAGTCGATTTTCATATGGTATTTATTGATGTATTCTCGTTTTCTTGGTCTCATTTGATAGAATGGAAGATATATTACAGAAATAGAGATGATTTTGACTGGTATGACAATGACAAGTACCTTGAAATTGAGCTAAAGTAGCGAAAATGTTCGATTTTTGACGATGTTCAAGAGTAAACAAATCACACCATGCGTCCAATACACATCAACTGGCGAGTCTTATATTCATGCACATGTGCTCTGATATTATTTATACCATTTTTACAATGATGCAGTTGTATACATAACAGTAAATCTTCTATTTTTGTGTGAGAATAAAAATTCAAAATGGAAAGCAAAAGTAATGGAACAGGGGCCTGGAGACGTGGCTAATGAACAGAGAACATGTTATTTTAGTGCCAGGAATGTCTGCCTTGTTTACTCTGGACCCTATTTTGAAATTGGCATCGTTTGAAATTTGTGTGAAATTGGAAAATTGCCATTTTCTGACCACTATTTTGGGTAGATGAAATTGGGTAAATAGGCAGTTTCTTGTACTCAATCGATAGAAGAAATGGAGTTCTAGCGAAATAGCTATAATTGTAGGAGACTGAAACATTGGAATTTGTCGAGAATAGGGCTCGAAATGGGTGAAATCGCCGATGCGTCAGTGT
The DNA here is from genome assembly GCA_009830355.1 of Cherax destructor. Classification (NCBI taxonomy): domain Eukaryota; kingdom Metazoa; phylum Arthropoda; class Malacostraca; order Decapoda; family Parastacidae; genus Cherax; species Cherax destructor. Next base: position 35,281 of record WNWK01007203.1, on the reverse strand, counting down.
CATAGATACAGCGAACTTTGTGAAAGCATAATTCCGTTAGTTTTCATCAAATTTCATAATTTTGGTGGCGTTATGATCTGAATAAGATTCTCTATCATTTCATAAGAAAAAATTTATTTTTTTTTCCAAAAAAATTTCGACCCCAGGAACACGTTTCCGAGAAGGCCTGTCGACCCCCAAAGGGTAAACACTGTTGGGGGAGGAATTCTTCAGCCTCTATGAACCCCTTAAAATCACACAAATTTTTCAGCTGAACGTTTGTCTGAGCTGGCTGCCTCACAACACTGTATGCCACTACGTTTCTTAAACCTCTCAAACCAGCCTTTGCTAGCTTTAAAATCACTCACCTCACCACTGGTTGCAGGCATTGTCTTGACAAGATCTGCGTGCAACTTCCTTGCCTTTTCACAAATTATCGCCATGGAAATACTATCACCCGCTATCTGTTTTTCATTGATCGACACCATCAGTAACTTCTCAACCTCATCCACTGTTTTCGATCTCTGTTTCGTTAACAAATTAACCCCTTTTGCAACATTAGCTTCCTTGATCTCATTTCTCTGTGCCAGGATAGTGCCGATAGTAGATGCACTTTTCTTGTACATCCTGGCAAGCTCACTCAGACGTACGCCACTCTCATATTTTTGTAGACAGCCTGACTGTCTGCATAGAGAGCCATGCTGTCTGCCAGCTGAGTTCATATTTCGTGCCATGCTAGTTCCCATAGTATTCCGCCAGAGGGCAGGCCTGGTAGGCGTACCCACGTCTACCAGACCCACCCTGGCCCTCTCTCACTTGGCGCCCAAACTTCAGTCAGTCAACAGGCCTAACTCGTCTCCCTCTCGCAAGGCATGGCCCTTGGCCATGGCCACAGACATGCAGCCTGTGAACTCGCACCTTTATACAAATAAAGTAAGAAGCCTCCGAAGCCTTATCATTGCATTCCCACTACCAAGAACACTCCAAATAACATATCGTTATAAATGGTGACAGCGGTGCCTCGCAGCTGATGTGTTTGCTCGCGAGGGGAGGAAGAGGACTGAAGTTTGTCTTTCAATTCATCAGCCTACACAAGAAGCATCCGTCTCTCAACGAGTTATCCTGATGTCGTGTCTGCAAATCTCAGCATCCAGACACAGGTACAAGCAGGATTCAGGCCGAAATTTGTCTAATTCTCCGAGAAATGGCGTCACTGACTTCACGCCACAGCGTCCCATGCTGTTTCTCAGTCACGTGCTCAGCCTTGCCAGCATTTTCTGCTGTTGTTGTTCAGCTCAGCACAACTATTTCAGCACTTCAGAGGTGAGTTAGTGGTGATTTCAGCGTCTAGTGTGAGTGTTCCTCTCCGAGTTTGTGGGTAGGTGGGAACGGCCGGGCTCCTTGCCTCTCACCCAGACACTCACGCTCGCCCTAGTGTACGCCGCCACACACCATACACCACTCACTGCCCACTCCCTCTATGCTGTTTTCTGTGAATTTCCTTGTGAATTCTTGCCAGTGCTGTGTATCAGAGTGTCTGAGGCCACTCGACGCCACGTGATCAGCACGCCATGTGGGTAAGCCAGATCCCAAGCACGCTGTCATCTGCGCCCACATCAACCCATGACGTCACCACCATGCTGCTGACGTCACGATGCTGCCGACTCCACGACGTCACTCCACTGATGTCACTTCGCGATGTCACCCCATGATATGTTATTTGGAGTGTTCTTGGTAGCGGGAATGCAATGATAAGGCTTCGGAGGCTTCTTACTTTATTTGTATAAAGGTGCGAGTTCACAGGCTGCGTGTCTGTGGCCATGGCCAAGGGCCATGCCTTGCGAGAGGGAGACGAGTTAGGCCTGTTGACTGACTGAAGTTTGGGCGCCAAGTGAGAGTGGGCCAGGGCGGGTCTGGTAGACGTGGGTACGCCTACCAGGCCTGCCCTCTGGCGGAATACTATGGGAACTAGCATGGCACGAAATATGAACTCAGCTGGCAGACAGCATGGCTGTCTATGCAGACAGTCAGGCTGTCTACATCGCTCGGTCACGCTACCCATGGTCGACCCGACCATGAATGGCATTAAAAAAAAAAACTCGGGTCTCTCTCTAGCAAGAACAGGTCACAGAACACGAAAGAAAAAACATATATACATAAACATATGGACATGGAAAAAAAAACTTCCTCCAGAGAGGGAAGAAAAAAACGGTGTGCTTCGTGATCTAAGGCAGTGAGCGTCGATGCAGCACTGCACGCCTTCCTGCGTCTGGATACATACTGCAACACGGGAGACATGAGCTGTGACGTAACAGGGTACGGTCTCCTCTGGGATGTGAAGCAGACATCGTAGTAGTCGCTGCAGGGGTTCACTCAACTGGGGCACAACTGCTGGTGCCCTCGAGTGAGGCGTCGTCAGTAGTCGCAACAGGACAGGACTGGCAAGCGACTCAGGAGGACATTCCTCGACTGGTACTGTCGCTGGAGCTGTCGCTGCTGGCGAGTGTGGAGTGAGTCGTGGCAGGGACGACTCGCCGAAACATCTGGAGGTCGTAACAGCATACACCATACTGCAGTGAGTGGGCTAGCAGTCAAAGTGACATCATCTTTGTGCAGGCTGCTCACTGAAGCTGTGACACGAGGCTGACAGTCGCCTGCCAACAGGCTTAACTGCGGCTTGACGAGTGACATCTCTCGACAGTAGAAGTTACAGCAGAGGTCAGTGTAAGCGTCCCCAGACTGGTCATCTGCAATAACTGGACTGGCGGTCTTGGAGGTGAAGTGGAACGGTCTCGATGGGAGAATCGTCGCGGGTACGATTCAGCAAAGGCATCTACGAGCGGCGAACAATAAGAGCTTTCTGTACAAGACGCTCGAACGCTCGTAACTGACGCCTGGACTGACAAATGTCAGCTGTCAAGCGCGCGGGGCGCGGGTCACACACTGGGTGACAAAGTAACACACAGGTGCTACATAGGACACACGAGAAAACTGCACACATACTGCACATGTGGTACAACATAGCTTACAATGGTAAACAACGCTTCACTGGCGTCTTGCGCAGGCGCAGGCCAGGCGCGGAGCAGGCAGTCAGGTCTAATACGTTTCGCTAACCAACGATTTTTTTGGTAACTGATACCGAAAAAAGCTTTCGGTAACCGATTTTTTTGTTAACTAAGCCTTTCGTTAACCAAGGGTCCACTGTATTTGTCAGGCCGGCTGGGTGGCTGGCTGACTGACTTTGGCTGTCTCTTCATCTGTATCTGTATGTCTATCTCTGTTTGTTTATCTGTCTATCTCTGCCTCTGTCTGACTGTGTCTCTCTCACAGGTACACATAAGTACAGTTATCATACACAGTGTAAATTACATAGGATAATCAAACAAATACAGTTCTATACACTGTGCTTGTAGATATAAGGCATAATAAGCATGACTGGCAAGTAATACCATGTTCACTATATCAGGAATCAGACGTGACTGCATCGTATGTAATAACCGTTGGTTCATGAGCCACTCTCTGAGACAGAGACAAGCTGACAGAAAGACACACAGGCAGACAGAAAGACAGACACACACAGGCAGACAGAAAGACAGATAAGCAGAGAGAGCTAGACAGACATACAGTCAACTCTTGGTTTTCGTGTGTCTCAGTTTTCGGGCACTTTTTTCGTGGAAATATTGTCTTAGTTTTCGTTGATGGTACGGAACCTGTCCAGTGCCCAGCGCACATACAAAGCCCGCAAGCCAGCCTCCCATGCGCATTCTTAGGCAGTGTAGCATTGTTTCTGGTTGAGTGAACATTATCCTGCGAGTTCATACAAAACATTTCTTAACAATTCATTGTTTTTGGCCCTTGATTATTGTGTGTGACTGCTAAATAAGCCACCATGGGCCCAGAGAAAGCGCCTAGTGCCAATCCTTTGGTAAAGAAAGTGAGAAACACGATGGAATTTAAGAGTGTAGCAGGCGTGCAGGGAGTGTAGCAAGCAGGGAGAGAGTGTAGCAGGCAGGGAGAGAGTGTAGCAGGCAGGGAGAGTGTGTAGCAGGCAGGGAGTGTGTAGCAGGCAGGGAGTGTGTAGCAGACAGGGAGAGTGTAGCAAGCAGGGAGAGAGTGTAGCAGGCATGCAGGGAGTGTAGCAGGAAAGCAGGGAGTGTAGAAGGCAGGGAGAGAGTGTAGCAGGCAGGGAGAGTGTAGCAGGCAGGGAGAGTGTAGCAGGAAGTGTAGCAGGCAGGGAGTGTGTAGCAAGCAGGGAGAGAGTGTAGCAAGCAGGGAGAGAGTGTAGCAGGCATGCAGGGAGTGTAGCAGGAAAGCAGGGAGTGTAGAAGGCAGGGAGAGAGTGTAGCAGGCAGGGAGAGTGTAGCAGGAAAGCAGGAAGTGTAGCAGGCAGGGAGAGTGTGTAGCAGGAAAGCAGGGAGTGTAGCAGGCAGGGAGAGTGTAGCAGGAAAGCGGGGAGTGTAGCAGGGAGTGCAGCAGAAAAGCAGGGAGTGTAGAAGGCAGGCTGAGAGTGTAGCAGGCAGGGAGAGTGTAGCAGAAAAGCAGGGAGTGTAGCAGGCAGGGAGTGTGTGTAGCAGGCAGGGAGAGAGTGTAGCAGGCAGGGAGAGTGTAGCAGGCAGGGAGAGGAGTGTAGCAGGCAGGAGAGAGTGTAGCAGGAGGAGGGAGTGTGAGCAGGAGGAAGCAGGGAGTGTAGCGGGACAGGAGGGAGTGTAGCAGGCAGGGAGGGAGTGTAGCAGGCAGGGAGGGAGTGTAGCAGGCAGGGAGGGGAGTGTAGCAGGCAGGGAGGAGGTAGCAGGCAGGAGGAGCGGAGGGATGTGCAGGCAGGGAGGGAGTGTAGCAGGCAGGGAGGGAGTGTAGCAGGCAGGGAGGGAGTGTAGCAGGCAGGGAGAGAGTGTAGCAGGCAGGGAGGGAGTGTAGCAGGCAGGGAGGGAGTGTAGCAGGCAGGGAGGGAGTGTAGCAGGCAGGGAGGGAGTGTAGCAGGCAGGGAGGGAGTGTAGCAGGCAGGGAGGGAGTGTAGCAGGCAGGGAGGTGAGAGGAGGTGAGCAGGCAGGGAGGGAGTGTAGCAGGCAGGGAGGAGTGTAGCAGGCAGGGAGGGAGTGTAGCAGGCAGGGAGGGAGTGTAGCAGGCAGGAGGGAGTGTAGCAGGCAGGGAGGGAGTGTAGCAGGCAGGGAGGGAGTGTAGCAGGCAGGGAGGGAGTGTAGCAGGCAGGAGGGAGTGTAGCAGCAGGAGGAGGCAGGGAGGGAGTGTAGCAGGCAGGGAGGGAGTGTAGCAGGCAGGAGGGAGTGTAGCAGGCAGGAAGGGAGTGTAGCAGGCAGGGAGGGAGTGTAGCAGGCAGGGAGTGTAGCAGGCAGGAGGGAGTGTAGCAGGCAGGGAGGGAGTGTAGCAGGCAGGGAGGGAGTGTAGCAGGCAGGGAGGGAGTGTAGCAGGCAGGGAGGGAGTGTAGCAGGCAGGGAGGGAGTGTAGCAGGCAGGGAGGGAGTGTAGCAGGCAGGGAGGGAGTGTAGCAGGCAGGGAGTGTAGCAGGCAGGGAGGGAGTGTAGCAGGCAGGGAGGAGTGTAGCAGGCAGGAGGAGTGTAGCAGGCAGGGAGGGAGTGTAGCAGGCAGGGAGGGAGTGTAGCAGGCAGGGAGGGAGTGTAGCAGGCAGGGAGGGAGTGTAGCAAGCAGGGAGGGAGTGTAGCAGGCAGGGAGGGAGTGTAGCAGGCAGGAGGGAGTGTAGCAGGCAGGGAGAGTGTAGCAGGAAAGCAGGGAGTGTAGCAGGCAGGGAGAGAGTGTAGCAGGCAGGGAGAGTGTAGCAGGAAAGCAGAGAGTGTAGCAGGCAGGGCGAGTGTAGCAGGCATGCAGGGAGTGTAGAAGGCAGGGAGAGAGTGTAGCAGGCAGGGAGTGTAGCAGGCAGGGAGGGAGTGTAGCAGGCAGGGAGGGAGTGTAGCAGGCAGGGAGGGAGTGTAGCAGGCAGGGAGTGTAGCAGGCAGGGAGTATAGCAGGCAGGGAGGGAGTGTTGTATTCAGGGAGGGAGTGTAGCATGCAGTGGAGTGTAGCAGGCATGCAGGGAAGTGACCCCGGATAAGGACTTAGTACCTAAAGTCCTTATTGAAGGGGATTCCCCTGCCAAACAATAGCCTCTCTTCCCTCTCCCCTTCTCCCTGTCTTCTATCCAGCAACATCAGTCTTCAATAAAGGTAAGTATCATGTTGAATGTTCATTCTTTTGTGCATGTAAATCCATCTTTAAGGCTCCCCAAAAAATTTTTAATACTTCTGGGTGTCTGGAACGGATTCATTGAATTTACATTATTTCTTATGGGGAAAATGGTTTTGATATTCGTCGATTTTGGTTTTAGTTGATCCCTCTGGAACGGATTAAACACGAAAACCAAGGGTTGACTGTATATGTTTATGTGTAACAGTGAAAACAAACAAAGCCAGGGGTTCCCTGCAGCAATGTACGATCATCAAGTGTCAAACCACTGCTGCACTGTCAGCAGTTTGGTGACACCCAGTTATTCACCATGTTTTAAGGTGTTTCATATATACAGTGAACCCTCGGTTAGCGGCCATTCCTGTTAGCGGCAAACTCGGTTAGTGGCCGGTTTTATGGCTCCTGGTTAGCGGCTGTTATTTCGGTCCGCCGGCTGGGGCCGCTTGCTTCAGTTTGGCTGTGTCTCTCGGTGCGTAAGGAAGCTTCTGCTCATTCATCCAAACATTTCGCTTGTTTTCCATTGTTTTTTGTCAGTGCAACTGCGAAATAAGTAACCATGGCTCCCAAGAAAGTTCCTAGTAAAGTTCCTGTGGCAAAGAGAGTGAGAAACACCATGGAATTTAAGAGAGAGGTGATTGAGAAATATGAGAGTGGTATGCGGGTGCTGGAACTTGCCAGGATGTTTGGGAAAAACAAATCAACAATTACAACCATCCTGTCAAAGAAAGAACAAATCAAGGATGCTGATGTTGCCAAAGGAGTAAATGTGCTTACGAAACAAAGGTCACCAATAATGGAACAAATGGAAAAGTTATTGTTATTGTGGATTAAGGATAAACAAATAGTGGGAGACAGTGTAGTGGAGTCTGTTATTTGTGAGAAGGCAAGGCATTTGCATGAAGATCTTGTGAAGAAAACTCCTGGAACAAGTGCTGCTGGTAGTGAATTTAGGGCCAGCAAAGGCTGGTTTGAGAGATTTAAGAAGCGTAGTTGCATACACAGTGTTGTAAGGCATGGTGAGGCTGCAAGTTCAGACAAACATGCTGCTGAAAAGTTTGTGCAGGAATTTCATAACTACATAAAGAGTGAAAATCTGAAACCCCAACAAAAGTTTAATTGTGACGAAACAGGCCTGTTTTGGAAGAAAATGCCCAACAGGACCTACATCACGCAGGAGGAAAAGACACTGCCAGGACGCAAGCCTATGAAAGACAGGCTAACTCTCATGTTGTGTGGCAATGCAAGTGGGGATTTCAAAGTGAAGCCTTTACTCATGTATCACTCTGAAACTCCCAGAGTGTTCAAGAAACACAAGAAAAGATTGTGTGTGATGTGGAAATCAAATCAAAATGCATGGGTCACAAGGTCAATTTTCAAAGATTGGGTTGATGATGTGTTTGGCCTAAGTTTGAAAAAATACCTTCAGGATAACAATTTGGGACTCAAGTGCCTCCTGGTACTGGACAATGCTCCTGCACATCCTCCAGACTTGGAAGACCAAATGTCTAGGGACTTCAAATTTATAGAAGTGAAGTTCTTGCCTCCTAACCCCATTCCTCTTCTCCAGCCCATGGACAAGCAGGTCATTTCTAACTTCAAGAAACTGTACACCAAAGCAGTGTTTCAGAAGTGCTTTGAAATGATCTCAGACACTGAATTGACCCTTAGAGAGTTCTGGAAGAATCACTTCAATGTCTACAACTGCATAGGCCTTATAGGTAAGGCTTGGGAGGGAGTGACTACCAGGACTTTGAACTCTGCTTGAAGACCACTGTGGCCGGATTGTGTTGAAAAGAGGGATTTTGAAGGATTTGCGGCTGACGACCCTGTGCCTGTTGTGGAAGATATTGTGACATTGGGGAACAGCCTGAGGTTGGAGGGAGTGGTGAGGATGTGGAAGAGATGGTGCAGGACCACAGTGTAGAGCTAACCACTGAAGAGCTGCAACAGCTGGAACTGGAACTTCATCAGACCAAAGTTGAGGCAATTGCTTCAGAAAAGGAAGAGGAGGTGCCTTCTGCAGAGATTAAGGAAATTTGTTCTATGTGGACTAAGGTGCAGACATTTGTTGAAAAACACCATCCTGACCAAGCTGAAACAAGCCATATCTGCAACATGTTTAGTGACAAAACCTTGTCCCACTTCAGGGAAATGTTAAAGAGGCGCCAGAAACAGAGCACTCTGGACAGTTATTTTTCTAGAAAGGGGTCCAGTGACTCTCAAGCTGGTCCTAGTGGGATTAAAAGACAAAGAAGGGAATTAACCCCAGAGAGGGACTTGTTACCTGAAGTCCTTTTGGAGGGGGATTTCCTTTCCAAACACTAACTCCTCCCTATCTTCCAGAAGCCAGCATTAGTCTTCAATAAAGGTATGTAATAATGATTTAATTGTTAAAAAAATATTTTTTTTTGTGTGAATATTTTTGTCTGGAACGGATTAATTGTATTTACATTAATTCTTATGGGGAAAATTATTTTGGTTAAAGGCCATTTCGGTTAAAGGCCTAGCTCCTGAAACGGATTACGGCCGCTAACGGAAGGTCCACTGTATTGGGTTTTTTCCTCCTATTTATTATTACTCATCAAACCTACAATTCGCTTCTATCGATATTACATCCCTCTTCTTAGTGTGTTACCCTTTTTGTTCTTAATGTTTATCTGTATTTCCTTCCCTAGTTTCTCATTGTCATTTCTTAAGCACCATTGTTTTGGTTACTCAAAATCCCAATTACTGTACTTGCATTTAAAGATATTAACATGTAATGGTGATTTACATTATGGTATATGTGAATGAAGCAGCAACAAGGTATTTTAGCATTGATGGCAGTGAAGAGATAAAGCATCTGCAGTCAAGAATAAGATACAGGAAAATTAGGTAAATGTTATGCGATAAAATGAATTAATTTTAAAGCAATAACGTCAGTTGGTATAATTGGATCAGCACATCCTCTTAGCAGAAATATTTTATTGTTGCTAACACAAATTACCTAAATCTAGAAAGCTGCTTCAAACCACAAATCTAGAAATTATGCTATATGTGAGAAAGCCACATAGAATTTGTGAGATGGGTTGTTTGGATACAGTACCCCTATTGAAGAAAGTGATCATAGATATTTGAATGATTTTGCAGTCACTCATTAATAGATGACTCACCTAGACCCTGCTGTTCAAATATGCTGGAATTGTAAATATATGTTGTTGAGACAGTGCCATTATCATTGTAGAGTTCACCAGACTCGCCACTGCCACTACTACAAGCATCCTGAAGAGAAATAATATGAAATTAGAATAAAAGGATTATGCAGCACCTGGGAAATGGGAGGCAGTAAGGTTGAATCTAAAGAAGAGTGAGGTAGATTAATTCCTTGAATCAAGAATCCTTCATTGATTTCAAGGCACCCCACTGAAATGTGTATATTTATACATAAATGCTGAAACAATAAATGTATACATATAAATGCATAAATTACACTGGTCTGCATTTGGAATGTTTTTAATTTTTATTTTTATTCATGGTTGCGATCTTACATATTCTTGGGCTCCTGATTGTAAATATCTAAACCATTTTGCTCTATCACATAAGGATTTTGACTAAAATACAAATTAACCCTTTCAGGGTCCAGAGGCCAAATTTCAAAGTGTGCACCAGGGTCCAAGAATTTAAAAAAAAAAAATTGTTATTTTTTCTTATGAAATGATAGTGAATCTTTTTCTGAAGGTAATAAAACAAAAAGTATGAAATTTGATGGAAAATTGACGAAATTATGCTCTCGCGAATTTTGATGCATCAGCGATATTTACGCATCTGCGATTTTGCCGACTTTGACTCCCATTTTAGGCCAATTACATTATTCCAGTCAACTATATTCTTAGCTATTTCGCTAGTATTACTTCTATTCTATAGATTGAGCACAAGAAATCGCCCAGTCAACTGTTTCAACTACAAAATAAAGTGATCGGAAATTGGTAATTTAGCCAATTTAACACAAAGTTCAAAATATTCCAATTTCAAAATCGGGTGCAGAATAAACAATGCAGGCATTCCTGGCACTAAACTAGCATTTCCTCTGTTCATTCGTTACGTTTTCAGTCTTTACAAATGAATTCCATTTTTATTTTTTATTCACATAATGATTTTTTATTCAAACCAAAAAATGGAAGATTTACTGTTATGCAATATTGTAATAATTGTATAAATAATATCACCACATTTGTGAACGTATATTAACCCTTTGACTGTCGGAGGCCCCATTCTGAAACTGTCATTCTATGTCGGAAAATTTTGGAAAAAAAAATTAATTATTTTTTCTTATGAAATGATAGAGAATCTTTTCCAGATTGTAATGACACCAAAAGTATGAAATTTGATTGAAAACTTACGGAATTACGCTCTCGCAAAGTTATCGATGTCAGTGATATATACGCATCAGCGATTTCGCCGACTTTGAACCCTATTTTAGGCCAATTCCATTGGGACAGTCGACCAAACTCATAGCTATTTCTTTAGAACTCCATTTGTTCTATCGATTGAGTACAAGAAATCACCAATTTACCGATTTCAACTACCCAATAAAGTGGTCCGAAAATGGCAATTTCGCCAATTTCATGCAAAATAATAAAGATGTCAATTTAAAAATAGGGTCCAGAATAAACAATGCAGACATCCCTAGCACTAAAATAAGATGTTATCTGTTCATTAGTCATGTCTTTAGGCCTCTCTTACATTACTCTTGCTTTCTATTTTGATTTTTTATTCATACAAAAAATAGAAGATTTATTGTTATGCAGACTATTGCATTATTGTAAAAACTGTATAAATAATATCTGTGCACTTGTGAAAGAATATTAGACTCACCAATTGATGTGTATTGGATGCATGGTGTGATTTGTTTACTTTTGAACATTGGCAAAAATCGAACATTTCCGCTACTTTGAGCTCAATTTCAAGATCGTTTACTTCCTGAAACTAATCAAAATCATCTCTATTCCTGTAATATGTTTCCCATTCTATCAAATGAGACCATGAAAAAGAGAATACAACCATAAATACTATACGAAAATACACCTCAAAGACGGCGTTTTAATTAAAAAAAACGGTCGTTTTTTTCTCATTATGTACTGCTTGCTGCAGGATTTTTTATACTGTGCACACTGACCACACAGACCCATTCTCTCACATGTGGGCCTACCAGCTTTCTCCTGCTTGATTTGAGGCCGCTAGAATTTAGGCGTATAAATACGTCCGAAACATTGGCTCGTAAGACGTATATATACGTCCGAAACAGTCAAAGGGTTAAACCCACCAGCTGGCGTGTATTAGATGTGTGAGGTCATTTGTTTACTCTTAAACATCGGCAAAAATTTAACATTTCCACTACTTTGATCTCAGTTTCAAGCCATTTCCAGTACTAAAACCAATCAAAATCATCTCTATTTCTATAATATATCTTCCATTTTATCAAATGATACCAAGAAATCGCAAATACAACTCTAAAAAGCATACAAAAAAACACTGCAAAGTCTCTTTTTTAATTGAAAATTAAACAAATCCTGCAGCACTGTGTGCTGTACTTCCCTTCATTGTTTTTTAATGCCACTAGGACCAGCTTGAGAGTCACTGGACCCCTGTCGCTCAGAAAAAATTTCCAGACAGCTCTGTTTCTGGTGTCTCTTTAAAATTTCCCTAAAATGGGACACGACATTGTCACTGTGTCAGTAGTATTATACTTGTGTAGTATAGCTTAGTACCAGCTATATTTATATTTAAGATCCCTAGCATAGCTACCTATGACGTCATGAATCCTGCGCAAGTGTGCGCTCACGGAGAAGCATCTCCCTCACTCTCACGTTGATAGGCCTAGGTGGAGCAGGTACGGCTGGGCTCTCCTTCCTCACTGACTCAATACGTATACATATCTACTTAACCAACCCACCAGAGTGTTTCACTACGACCGTTATTATCTCCTAAGAACCCGTACAACAATTGGTGTGCAACAGTGGGTCCGTAAATCTGTTGATTATGGTGATTTAAGGAGATAAACTTTACCAAGCCGGCGGACATCTTGTGTACCGTGAGTAAGCCTCCAGAGAACGACGCTACCTACAACCCAACCCCAAGCCAGCATTCGTCAGCCTGTCTACACTGTTTCCTGGTCAGTTTTGTGCCTTATCTCTTATTTGTTAAAACCTACGAGGGGTAGACCCGGGTTTTGCAAATTAAGCCAAGCCAGATACGCTAGTTTGTGTGTGTGTGTGTGTGTGTGTGTGGGGAGTGCCTAGCCATAAGCCATCCAGCCTGTTATCAGCCTAGCCTTAAGCCAGCTTCATACCCTGCTGTGCTCATAGTTACAAAACTCCAAGCCTTCTAAGCCTATGTGTAAGGTTTAAGCCAGTAAGATTAACCCAGCTGAGTGAGATAAGTAAGCCAGGCAAGCCACGTTGAGTTCCTGCCTTCTCCATCGCCTTTGTGTTTTCAGGCATTGCTGTTCTGAGTGTTAATACCAGCCTAGTGGTATTTTGCGGGATTTTAAACCATCCTGGGTTAAATTCGAGTGCCTAGTGGTTTAGTGTGGAGGTACCAGTAAGCCAGAGCGAGCGTGACATCATGAGTAACCAGTGTGGGACCTCTTGACTCACCCAGCCCGCTCTCACCTCCACCCACGCAAACAAAGCAACCATGTAGAACTGGAAGATAACAGACTATGCTCGATTGGGGTAACTAGTGACATGGTCCTCAGACAAATAGAGAAATTAAAACCTAACAAATCCCCAGGCCCTGATGAACTGTTTGCAAGAGTTTTAAAGGAATGTAAAGAGGAACTTAGCAAACCTTTGGCAAATCTTTTCAATATATCACTACAAACTGGCATAGTGCCAGACAAGTGGAAAAGGGCAAATGTAATACCTATTTACAAGGCAGGTGACAGGTCCTTAGCTTCGAACTATAGACCAATAAGCCTTACCTCCATAGTTGGTAAATTTATGGAATCAATAATTGCCGAGGCAATTCGTAGCCATCTTGAAAAGCATAAATTGATTAATGAATCTCAACACGGTTTTACAAAGGGGCGTTCATGTCTTACGAATTTACTAACTTTTTCACTAAGGTGTTTGAGGAAGTAGATCATGGTAATGAATATGATATTGTGTATATGGACTTCAGTAAGGCTTTCGATAAAGTTCCACATCAGAGGCTACTGAGGAAACTTAAGGCACACGGAATAGGAGGAGAAATTTTTCCTGGGTAGAGGCATGGTTGACTAATAGGCGGCAGAGAGTTTGCATAAATGGAGAGAAATCAGAATGGGGGCGTGTCTCAAGCGGTGTTCCACAGGGGTCAGTTTTGGGCCCCCTGTTGTTTACAATTTACATAAACGACATAGATGAGGGAATAAATAGTAGCATAAGTAAATTTGCTGATGACACCAAAATAGGCCGTCCAATTCATTCAAACGAGGACATTAGAGCACTCCAGGATGATTTGAATAGACTGATGCAGTGGTCGGAGAAGTGGCAGATGCAGTTTAATGTAAACAAATGCAAAGTTCTAAATGTTGGGCAGGACAATAACCATGCCACATATAAGCTGAATAATATAGATCTTATTACTTGTAATTGCGAGAAGGATTTAGGAGTTCTGGTTAGTAGTAATCTGAAGCCTAGACAACAGTGCATAAGTGTTCGCAATAAAGCTAACAGAATCCTTGGCTTCATATCAAGAAGTATAAATAACAGAAGTCCTCAGGTTGTTCTTCAACTCTATATATCTTTGGTTAGGCCTCATTTAGATTATGCTGCACAGTTCTGGTCACCGTATTACAGAATGGATATAAATGCACTGGAAAACGTACAGAGGAGGATGACAAAGTTGATCCCATGTATCAGAAATCTTCCCTATGAGGATAGACTGAGGGCCCTGAATCTGCACTCTCTAGAAAGGCGTAGAATTAGGGGGATATGATTGAGGTGTACAAATGGAAAACAGGAATAAACAAAGGGGATGTAAATAGCGTGCTGAAAATATCCAACCAAGACAGGACTCGCAGCAATGGTTTCAAGTTGGAAAAGTTCAGATTCAGGAAGGATATAGGAAAGCACTGGTTTGGTAATAGAGTTGTGGATGAGTGGAACAAACTCCAGTACCGTCATAGATGCTAAGACGTTGTGTAGTTTTAAAAATAGGTTAGATAAATACATGAGTGGGTGTGGATGGGTGTGAGCTTGTACTAGGTCAGATGCAGTGCTCCTTCCTTAAGTGAATGTAACCTGACCTGTACTAATTCCTTAAGTGGAAGTGACCTGACCAGGTGGTCGGCTGGACAATTATATGAGTGGGTGCGGTTGGGTGTGAATTGGTCCTGACTAGGTTGTGCTACTAGGTCAGATGCAGTGCTCCTTCCTTAAGTGAATGTAACCTGACCTGGCTGGGTCGGGGCATTGGCTTAAGCCGTTGGAGATTTGGACCTGCCTCGCATGGGCCAGTAGGCCTGCTGCAGTGTTCCTTCTTTCTTATGTTCTTATGTTCTTATGTGTGTCTTATTTTACCCTATATCTTGGGTCCTGTCATCGTTTTCTGGTCCACATAGAAGGTGAAACAGATAGAGTGTGACCTTCCTACTAGAGCGCCGACGAGAAGGCCTATCTCTGTGGATTCATCGCATTTAAGCGCAAATTCTCCAAGATTCTCCGAATGTGTGGTTTGCAGACAATACCAGCCAGCCGGGAAACCACTCACCACCACACCACAAAATCCTCTCCAACCTCCGTTCTACAGCCTAGAGACATTTTCACAGAGACATTTGCGAGTGTTTGAGACGTTTTTCTCAGTTACAGTGAACTTTTTGTGTTATCCTGAGATTCGTGATTTCATTGCAGACTAAGTGTTCAAATTCTCTACTTGCAATAATTTTATTTTTCCCTAGTATTGTCTCTGATTAATTATTTTGTGTCATATTTCATTTACATATTGTGTTGTGTCTTGTCTTCATGTGCAGTAAGCATTATTTCCTGAGTATTGTGTGCAGTTTAACTTAGTCACCACCTTTGTGCAATTTTCTTTGACCAGTATTGTGTACCATTAATTTTCCCAGCATTTTTCCCTGTATTTTCCTGCTAATTTTTGTGTTATTGTATTAAGTGTTCTTTCCCCAGAGTTCTCACTCAGTCATTTTACCCTTGTTTTGTTATTGTGTTGTGTGATTATTTCTTTTATACAGTGCTAATGTGTTTAAACTTTGCAGACTAGTGTTCCATAACTTTTTTTGTGTTAAAGAGTTAATTTTCTTCTGCAAAGTCTACTTACCAGAAGTCCTTTACAGTGGACCCCCGGCTAACGAACACCCCCGGAAATCGTACAATTATGTAAGTATAATATTGTAAGTGCTTGTGGAAGTGTATTTTTGGGGGTCTGAAATAGACTAACCTACGTGACATTATTTCTTAAGGAAGTAAATTCGTTCGGTAATGGCACTTGAGCAGGCTTCTGGAATGAATTTTGTTCGTTAGCCGGGGGTCCACTGTAGTCCAAGAGTATTTTATGCACTGTAAGTCCAACAGTCCATTTTACCCTGATGAATTTGTGCTCCTGCTCCTGTAAGTGTTTGTCTCAATTTTCCTGTTTCATACCTTGTTCATTTTTTTATTAATTTTTGAAGTGTTGTTTGAACAAATTCACTCTTAAGTTTGATTAATTAAAGTAAGTGTTCTTAGTGAATTGTTTGAGTATATGTTCTCATTAAATTAACTTGTGTTGCCTTTGCAATTAAGAGTAAGAGTGTTCAAACTAGTAAATTCTTAATATCTCTATTTTCCTTTGAGCTGCAATTTTTTCCCCAGTGCAATTTTCTTGATTATTGATAATCCCTGCAACTGATTTTGTGCAATTCCATTTTTGCTGTGTTCCATTTTGCTTTTATAAATTCCTATATTTTTATAGTTATGATCCCTGTTCAAGTTAGGATCCCTTTTGAACCTGTGACGTCACGCGCCCCTCATGTGGGACGCTACCTCCGGGCATTCTGCCTCACTCATTGGATACCCTAGGCTCGAGCAGGTTGGGTTAGCACAGGTTCTCCTCACAGATTAAGCCAATATACATCTAAACACCCACCAGTGTGTTTCTCTACGACCAATACGTATATCTCCGAGAACCCGTACAACAATAGTACATGTTGCCAACACAGCCAGTAACAGCTTTGTCAGGGTGATGTTCCTCCATAAATGTTTGCACCTCACTCCACTTTGCACAAATGTCCTTAATCTTTGAAGAAGGCACCTTCTTCCATCTCTCTTCCTCCTCTGAAGCAATTTTCTGAGCTGTGGTCTGTTGCTTTTGCAGATGAAGGTCTTGCAGCTCTTCAGTGGTTAACTCTTCATTGTGGTCCTCCACTCCACATACTTTCCACAACTGCCATAGGATCCTCAGGGTCAGCCCCAAACCCTTCAAAATCCCTCTCTCGGACACATTCTGGCCACAATTTTCTCCAAGCAGAGTTCAAAGTCCTGGAAGTCATTCCCTCCCAAGCCTTACCTATAAGGTTTATGCAATGGAGGATACTGAAGTGATCTTTCCAGAACTCTCGGTATGGATGACATTTACGCATCGGCGATTTTGCCCACTTTGAGCCCTATTTTCGGCAAATTCCAATGTTTCAGTCAACTAAAATTATAGCTATTTCGCTAGAACTCCATTTCTTCTATCGATTGAGTACAAGAAACCGCCTATTTACCAATTACAACTACCCAAAATAGTGGTCAGAAAATGGCAATTTGGCCAATTTCACACAAATTTCAAACGATGCCAATTTCAAAATAGGGTCCAGAATAAACAAGGCAGACATTCCTGGCACTAAAATAACGTCTTCTTTGTTCATTAGTCACGTTTCCAGGCCCCTCTTACATTACTTTTGCTTTTCATTTTGAAATTTTATTCTCACAAAAAAAAAATAGAAGATTTACTGTTATGTATACAACTGCATCATTGTAAAAATGGTATAACTAATATCAGAGCACTTGTGCATGAATATTAGACTCGCCAGTTGATGTGTATTGGATGCATGGTGTGATTTGTTTACTCTTGAACATCGTCAAAAATCGAACATTTTCACTACTTTGAGCTCAATTTCAAGGTACTTGTCATTGTCAAACCAATCAAAATCATCTCTATTTCTGTAATATATCTTCCAATCTATCAAATGAGACCAAGAAAACGAGAATACATCAATAAATACCATACGAAAATAGACTGCAAAGTCGCTGTTTTAAACCAAAAGCACGGTCAGCGTTTTTTTCCCTCATTATGCACTGTGGTGTGCAGGAATTTTTTTATAATGCGCACACTGACTGCACAGACCCATTCTATCACATCTAGGCCTAACAGCCTGTTTCTGCTTGATTTGAGGGCGCTAGAATTTAGGTGTACTAGTACGTCAATAACCCCAGGGCGTAAGCTGTACTAGTACGTCAATAACCCTGAAAGGGTTAAAACATTGCTTTGGTGTAGAGTTTTTTGAAGTTTGAAATGACCTGCTGGTCCATGGGCTGGATGAGAGGAGTGGTACTAGGGGGGCAAGAACTTCACTGTGATGAAACGAAACTCCTCCAACATTTGGTCATCCAAGTCTGGAGGATGAGCAGGAGCATTGTCCATTACCAGGAGGCACTTGAGTTCCAATTTATTTTCCAGGAGGTACAGTGGTACCTCGACTTACGATATTTTTTCATTCCAGAATGCTGTTCAAGTGCCATTACCAAACGAATTTATCCCCATAAGAAATGATGTAAAATAGACTAGTCCTTTTAGACCCCCAAAATTACACTTACAAAAACATTTAAAAAAATAAACTTACATAAAAGGGTGAGTTTGGGGACCATCGTAAGTCGAGGTACCACTGTATTTCTTCACACTCGGACCAAACATTTCATTGAACCAATCAAGGAAAATTTCCCTTGTGACCCATGCCTTACTGTTTGCCTTCCACATCAAACACAAATTAGCCTTGGCGACACTGTTTTTCTTGAATACTCTGGGATTTTCAGAGTGATACACCAGTAAAGGCTTCACTTTGAAATCCCCACTAGCATTACTACAGAACATGAGAGTTAGCCTGTCTTTCATAGGCTTGTGTCCTGGCAATGCCTTTTCCTCCTGCGTGATGTAGGTCCTCTTTGACATTTTCTTTCAAAAGAGGCCTGTTTCGTCACAATTGAACACTTGTTGGGGTTTGAATTGTTCGGTTTCTATGTACAGTGGACCCTTGAAATTCGTCCCCCTTGAATACCGTGAAATTTGAAAATCGGCAACTTTTTTCGCCAAAATATTGGCTTGATTTTCGTGATTTGGCTTATAAATCGGCGGTCGCATGAACCCCGTTGTTAAGTGAGGAGAGGCTGTATAAAGGGAAGGGTGACAAAAGAGAGTGTAAAAATGATAGGGAAAGAAGTTTACCGAGTTCTCCATGGGAAAGTGGAACAGAATTTTTCCTCCGTAAGTCATGCGTGTCGTAAGAGATGACTAAAATGCCAGGAGCAAGGGGCTAGTAACCCCTTCTGTATTAATTACTAAATTTAAAAAGAAAAACTTTTGTTTTTCTTTTCAGGTCACCCTGTCTCGGTGGGATATGGCATGTTTGTTGGGGAAAAAAAGCTGTTTACTGAGCATACCGGGTAAAGTGTATTGTAGGGTTATATGAGAAAGAGAGAGAGAGAGAGAGAGAGAGAGAGAGAAAGAGAGAGAGAGAGAGAAAGAGAGAAAGAAAGAGAGAGAGAGAAGAGAGAGAGAAGAGAGAGAGAGAGAAGAAGAGAGAAGATAGAGAGAGGAGAGAGATAGTAGAGAGAGAGAGAGAGAGAGAGATAGAGAGAGAGAGAGAGAGAGAGAGAGAGAGAGAGAGAGAGAGAGAGAGAGAAGAGAGAGAGAGAGAGAGAAAGAGAGAGAGAGAGAGAAGAGAGAGAAAGAAGAGAAAAGAGAGAAAGAGAGAGAAAGAGAGAAAAGAGAGAGAGAAGAGAGAAAGAGAGAGAGAAGAAGAGAGAGAGAAGAGAGAGAGAGACGAGAAAGAGAGAGAAAGAGAAGAGAAAGAGAAGAGAGAGAAGAGAGAAAGAGAGAAAGAGAGAGAAGAGAGAGAAGAGAGAAAGAGAGAGAGAAAGAGAAGAGAGAGAGAGACAGAGATACAGAGACAGAGAGACAGAGAGAGAGACAGAGATACAGAGACAGAGAGACAGAGAGAGAGACAGACATAGAGACAGACAGAGACAGAGACATATATACATACATATATATATATATATATATATATATATATATATATATATATATATATATATATAGAGAGAGAGAGAGAGAGAGAGAGAGAGAGAGACAGAGAGAGAAAAACAGAGAGAGAGAGAGAGAGAGAGAGAGACAGAGACAGAGATAGAGACAGAGAGAGCAGATGAACGAGGAAGCTTTAGAATGGGTAGGGGATGTGTAGACCAAGTATTTACATTGAAGCATATAAGTACTTTACCTTTGATAAGTTTCAACAGTCTCACTACTCTCAGAGCTTGGCCATGTGTCAGGCTCATTTGGTGCTTGCCTGGTCAACCAGGCTGTTGTTGCTGAAGGTCTGCTGCCCCACATATCCATCACAGCTTGGATGATTTGGGACTTGGTGAAGATACTTATCCAGTTTCCTCTTGAAGTCTTCTACACTTGTTCCAGCCATGTTTCTGATATCTTCTGGTAAGATGTTGAATAGTCTGGGGCCCCGATTGTTGATACAGTGTTTCCTTATTGTCCCCAATGCACCCCTGCTCCTTACTGGGTTTATTTTGCACTTCCTCCCATATCTCTGACTCCAGTATGATGTTATGGCAGTGTGCAGATTTGGAACAAGGTCCTCGGGTACTTTCCAAGTACATACAGTGGTACATCGGAATACGTATGTCCTTAATCTGTTCCAGGACCTTGGACTTATACCAAACAGGATGTATACCAAACAAATTTTCCCATAAGAAATAGTATAGCGAAAAAGATTAATCCGTTCCCATCGAAAAAATCCTATTGTTATTGGCATATTATACATTGATGGGGTTGATTAAAATAATTTAAACACTGCTTAATACTAAAATATGTAATTTAAACACTGCTAATACTAAAATACATACATAAACACAAAAGAATTAGATGAAATAAATGCAAATTTAGCCTCACTTTACTTTTCTGAAAAGAGCTGAGTGCTTACGAGGATAGTGCTGAGAAGGGAGGAGGAGGAAATGTTATTGTTTGGAAGGAGAGTCCCCTTCTCTTTTCCCTATTTGGACCTGGTTTCACTTTTACTAAAAACCTGTCCAAAGAACTTTGCTTCTGCCTTCTCCTCAGGATGTTTCGGAAATGTGACACTGTCTGGTTATTCCAAACAATGCTATTACAGCTTGCTTGGGTTTTGTTGGGGTGGTACTTCTCTGCAAAGTTTTTGACGTCCATCCATTTTTCAAAGATTTCCTTGATTAATGAAGTAGGGGTTTCCTTTATCTCCTCTTCCGAGCCTGAAGAGAGTGCATTCATCTTAGTCTTGTGCTCCTCCTAAAGTTCCTGCAGCTCCTCAGTGGTCAGCTCTTCCCTGTGCCCCTCCACAAGGGTAGCGCACGGTGTCGTAACTCATTTTGACCCATACAAGATCTAGAACGCGAGTCGTATTCCAAACAAAGGTCGTATACCAAGCAAAAATTATTGCCTCCAAACAGGATGTATACCAAGTTGGACTTATTCCAAAGCGAACGTATACCGAGGTACCACTGTATATATTACCATGTATCTCTCTCTCTCCTTCGCTCCAGTGAGCACATGTTCAAAACTTTAAGGTGTTCCCAGTAATTTAAGTGCTTTACTGGCTCAATGTGTGCAATAAAAGATCGCTGCATTTGTTCCAACTTTGATATTTTTCCTGCTATGAATGAGGCCATCAGCACTGAGCAATATTCTAAATGAGGGAGCACTAGCGATTTGTAGAGTGTCACCACTACCATTATTTTCCTTGTTTTGAAAGTTCTCATTACCCACCCTGTCATCCTCCTGGCTGTCGTGATCTTTGTCTTATTATGTTCTTTAAAAGAAAGGTCAGCTGACATATTTATTCCCAAGTCTTTTATGCGTTCCTTTCAAGTTCTTCATTCTTTCCATACCTAAGCAGCTGGAATTTAACACCATTGAATGCCATGTTCTCTACTGCCCACTGGAAAACCCTGCTTATTTTTTTTTTTTTTAACACATCGGCCGATTCCCACCAAGGCAGGGTGGCCCGAAAAAGAAAAACTTTCATCATCATTCACTCCATCACTGTCTTGCCAGAGGGGTGCTTTACACTACAGTTATAAAACTGCAACATTAACACCCCTCCTTCATAGTGCCGGCACTGTACTTTCCATCTCCAGAACTCAAGTCCGGCCTGCCGGTTTCCCTGAATCCCTTCATAAATGTTACTTTGCTCACACTCCAACAGCACGTCAAGTATTAAAAACCATATGCCTCCATTCACTCCTATCAAATACGCTCACACATGCTTGCTGGAAGTCCAAGCCCCTCGCACACAAAACTTCCTTTACCCCTCCCTCCAACCTTTCCTAGGCCGACCCCTACCCCGCCTTCCCTCCACTACAGATTTATACACTCTCGAAGTCACTCTGTCTCGTTCCATTCTCTCTACATGTCCAAACCACCTCAACAACCCCTCCTCAGCTCTCTGGACAATCGTTTTGGTAATCCCGCACCTCCTCCTAATTTCCAAACTCCGAATTCTCTGCATTATATTCACACCACACATTGACCTCAGACATGACATCTCCACTGCCTCCAACCTTCTCCTCGTTGCAACATTCATCACCCATGCTTCACACCCATATAAGAGCGTTGGTATAACTATACTCTCATACATTCCCTTCTTTACTTCCATGGACAAGGTCCTTTGTCTCCACAGACTCCGAAGTGCTCCACTCACCCTTTTCCCCTCATCAATTCTATGATTCACCTCATCCTTCATAGACCCATCCGCCGACATGTCCACTCCCAAATATCTGAATACATTCACCTCCTCCATACTCTCTCCCTCCAATCTGATATCCAATCTTTTGTCACCTATTCTTTTTGTTATCCTCATCACCTTACTCTTTCCTATATTCACTTTCAATTTTCTTCTTTTACACACCCTACCAAATTCATCCACCAACCTCTGCAACTTCTCTTCAGAATCTCCCAAAAGCACAGTGTCATCAGCAAAAAGCAACTGTGACAACTCCCACTTTGTATTTGCTTCTTTATCTTTTAGCCCAACACCTCTTGCCAAGACCCTCGCATTCACTTCTCTTACAACCCCATCTATAAATATATTGAACAACCACGGTGACATCACACATCCTTGTCTAAGGCCCACTTTTACTGGGAAATAGTCCGCTTCCCTCCTACACACTCTAACCTGAGCCTCACTATCCTCATAAAAACTCTTCACTGCTTTCAGTAACCTTCCTCCTATTCCATACACCTGCAACATCTGCCACATTGCGTCCCTATCTACCCTATCATACGCCTTTTCCAAATCCATAAATGCCACAAAAACATCTTTACCGTTATCCAAATACTGTTCACCTATATGTTTCACTGTAAACACTTGGTCTACACACCCCCTACCTTTCCTAAAGCCCCCTTTTTCATCTGCTATCCTGCTTTCTGTCTTACTCTTAATTCTTTCAATAATAACTCTACCATACACTTTACCAGGTACACTCAACAGACTTATTCCCCTATAATTTTTGCACTCTCTTTTGTCCCCTTTGCCTTTATACAAAGGAACAATACACGCTCTCTGCCAATCCCTAGGTACCTTACCCTCTTCCATACATTTATTAAATAATAACACCAACCACTCCAAAACTATATCCCCACCTGCTTTTAACATCTCTATCTTTATCCCATCAATCCCAGCTGCCTTACCCCCTTTCATTCTACCCACTGCCTCACGAACTTCCCCTACACCCACAACTGGCTCTTCCACACTCCTACAAGATGTTATTCCTCCATGCCCTACACACGAAATCACAGCTTCCCTGTCTTCATCAACATTTAACAACTCCTCAAAATATTCTCTCCATCTTCCCGATACCTCTAACTCTCCATTTAATAACTCTCCTCTCCTATTTTTAACTGTCAAATCCATTTGTTCTCTAGGCTTCCTCAACTTATTAATCTCATTCCAAAACTTTTTCTTATTTTCAACAAAATTTGCTGATAACATCTCACCCACTCTCTCATCTGCTCTCTTTTAACATTGCTTCACCACTCTTTTTAACCTCTCTTTTTCTCTCCATATACTCTTCCCTCCTTGCATCACTTCTACTTTGTAAAAACCTCTCATATGCTAACTTTTTCTCCCTTACTACTCTCTTTACATCATCATTCCACCAATCGCTCCTCTTCCCTCCGCACCCACTCGCCTGTAACCACAAACTTCTGCTGAACACTCGAACACTACATTTTTAAATCTACCCCATACATCTTCGACCCCAATGCCTACACTCTCACTAGCCCATCTATCCTCCAATAGTTGTTTATATCTTACCCTAACTGCCTCCTCTTTTAGTTTATAAACCTTCACCTCTCTTACTTACTGATTCTATTTTCCTTGTATCCCATCTACCTTTTACTCCCACTGTAGCTATAACTAAAAAGTGATCTGATATATCTGTGGCCCCTCTATAAACATGTACATCCTGAAGTCTACTCAACAGTCTTTTATCCACCAATACATAGTCCAACAAACTACTGTCATTACGCCCTACATCATATCTTGTATACTTATTTATCCTCTTTTTCTTAAAATATGTATTACCTATAACTAAACCCTTTCTATACAAAGTTCAATCAAAGGGCTCCCATTATCATTTACACCTGGCACCCCAAACTTACCTACTACACCCTCTCTGCATGTTTCTCCCAATTTAGCATTTAGGTCCCCTACCACAATTACTCTCTCATTTGGTTCAAAAGTTCCTATACATTCGCTAACATCTCCCAAAATATCTCTCTCTCCTCTACACTCCTCTCTTCTCCAGGTGCATACACGCTTATTATGACCCACTTTTCGCATCCGACCCTTATTTTAATCCACATAATCCTTGAATTTACACATTCATATTCCCTCTTTTCCTTCCATAACTGATCCTTCAACATTATTGCTACCCCTTCCTTAGCTCTAACTCTCTCAGATACTCCTGACTTAATCCCATTTATTTCTCTCCACTGAAACTCGCCTACCCCTTCAGCTTTGTTTCGCTTAGGGCCAGGACATCCAACTTCTTTTCATTCATAACATCGGCAATCATCTCTTTCTTATCATCCGCACTACATCCACGCACATTCAGACAACCTAGTTTTATAAAGTTTTTCTTCTTCTCTTTTTTAGTAGATTTGTACAGGAGAAGGGGTTACTAGCCCATTGCTCCCGGCATCTTAGTCGCCTCATACGACACGCATTGCTTACGGAGGAAAGATTCTTTTCCACTTCCCCATGGACAATAGAGAAAATAAACAGAACAAGAGCTATTAAGAAAAAGAAGAAAAACCTAGATGTGTGTATGTATATATATGCATGTGTATGCCAGTGTAGTGTGACCTAAAGTGTAAGTAGAAGTAGCTAGATATACCTGTTATCCAGCGTGTTTATGAGACAAAAAAGACACCAGCAATCCTACCATCATGTAAAACAGTTCCAGGTTTCTGTTTCACAGTCACCTGGCAGGACGGTAGTACCTCCCTGGGTGGTTGCTGTCTACCAACCTACTACTACTACCCTGCTTATGTCTTCCTGTAATTTCTCAGTGTCTTCTATGTCTTTCAAGCTTATTTTAGTGTCATCTGCAAATGATGATACAAAACTGTGTCGGGTGATTTTATCCATGTCTGCTATGAGGATGAGGAACTGCAGAGATGCCAGGGCAGTACCTTGAGGAACTAAGCTTTTTATCTCACTGATGCTGGATTTTGCTGTTTATTATTACTTTCTGTGTTGTGTGTTAGGAACCCGAGAATCCACCTGCCTACCTTCCCCGTAATGAATATGGCCCTCATTTTGTGTGCAATTGTCAAATGCCTTTGCAAAATCTGAGTAAATCACATCTGCGTTTTGGTCATCTTCCAATGCCTCCATAAATCTGTCATAATGGTTCAGCAGCTGTAACAGGCATGATCGTCCTGCTCTAAAACCATGCTGGTTTGGGTTATGCCAGTTGTGTTGCTCCATGAAATTTGTAATCTGCTGTTTCATCACTCTTTCAAAGATTTTTATGATGTGAGAAGTTAAGGCTACTGGTCTGTAATTTTTAACTAGTGCTCTACTACCTCCCTTATGCAAAGGAGCTATGTCTGCACTCTAAGGCCTCTGGTATTTCACCTAATCTAGGCTCTTTCTCAAAAGAATACTGAGGGTTCATGCTGGTGGTATTTTGCACTTGTTTATAGAGTATTCCATGAATCTGGTCCAGGTGCTGAGTGAGTGGGCATGTTATCCATTTCTTTTTCAAAATCTATGGGATTTGTACTAATGTCAGTTAGTTGGTCTGCACGGCCTTCTGCTTGAGTGAAAAATGTTTCTGCATTCTCAACCTTGCTGTCATTTACTGGGTTGCTGAACACTGACTCATACTGTTCTTTTAGGAGTTCACTCATTTCAGTATATAAATCTCCTTTCAATAATGGTCCAATTCTATAGGTAGTTCTTAGCTTGGATTTTGCATAGGAATAGAAATATTTTGGGTTTCTTGCAATATCCTGTATGGCCTTTTGTTCCCTTTGTACTTCTTCAGTTATCTCTCGGCTAAGGCTATCTTTCCTCTGCTGCAACATATCTATGTTTCTAAGCAATTCAGTAACACGTTTTCTTTTTCTGTACCATCTCCTACACTCTCTATCTATATCTGATCTTCTGGGCTTCCTCAATGGTACGTGTTTAATACAGAACATGAATGCTTCTATATTCAACTTCTCTAGGCACTGGTGGGGATTTAGGGTGTTCAGGTCTGACTCCCAGGATATGTCTGATAGCTTTTGGTGTATTTTTTCCCAGTCAATTCTATGGTTGTTGAAATTATACTGAACATCCCTTCTCTTACATTAGTGCTGCAGTTCCCTAACCCTGAGTTAATACTCATTTGTACTTCTATGATGCTTTAGTCACAGTATATCGTTTTTGTAACTTATGTCTCTGATTAGTTCCTTGTTGTTTGTGAATATCAAATCCAGGGTATTTTAATTTCTAGTGGGATCAGTTATCTGGTGGTTCAATGAGTACTTTTCACATAGCCTCATTAGTTTCCTGGTATGTGCCTGTTGAGCCAGGGTGCTTCCAGGAGATATTTCTGGTATAACATTGCATTGCACCACCTTCCATTTTACATGAGGGAGATTAAAATCTCCAAGGAGTATAATATCTAGTGTGGGATTTTTTAGCCTATCCAGACAGCTATCTATCTTCCTTAATTGATCTGTGAATTCCTCAGCAGTTGCTGATGGTGGTTTATAAACTAGGATAATTACCAAATTCCTATTTTCAACTTTAATACAGTGGACCCCCGGCTAACGAAAAAAATTCATTCCAGAAGCCTGTTAAAGTGCCATTACCGAACGAATTTACTTCCTTAAGAAATAATGTCACGTAGGTTAGTCTATTTCAGACCCCCAAAAATACACTTCCACAAGCACTTACAATATTATACTTACATAATTGTACGATTTCCGGGGTGTTCGTTAGCTGGGGGTCCACTGTACCTAGAATTTCTACTGTATCATTTGTAGAATTTAGTAATTTTGTGCAACAGAAAGTATCTTTAAATAGAGTCCTACTCCTCCCTGTCACCTATTAATTCTATCATAACATCCTATGTGTGTGTTTCTGTAAGTGCTCCAAATATGCCATTCGCTTCTGAGAGGAGCCCACTAACATAACTAAGTGTCGTTTTTATTTGATTTCAAACCCTGAATATTTGCAAAGAGGAAGAAGGATTTACCATTTGGGATGTTTTGTTTTGTTGTGTGTTTAGTTAGTACCACTGGTGTACTACCTGGTATGGACCCTAATGTACATACCCCCTGGTTTCTCCAGTACTGATATTGCATTTGATTGTATATAAGGCCATGATGGGTTGATGCCTGGTTTGGTATGTCCCAGTGTTATGCCCATTTGTCCCATTTCCTCTTTTTGCCTCTTTCTTTAGTCCAATCGTTTCTCTTTGTGTCTAAAATAGATTGCTGCTCATTTTCCATTTCTCTGATTTCTCTGAAGCACTGCATTCCTTTTACATGATGGTTTTTACAGCTCAGGTCATAGCATTCTCTGAACTGTGTTGAATCTTTGCACATCACTGGGTGGAAGTACCTGCACTCTTTGTCAAAGCGACACTTTCCCTTTCTCAACATGTTCATACATTTTCTGTTGTGTTTATTCCAGCATGCTCTGCCATATAGGCACATACCTTTTGCATAATATCTGCAAATGCCTATATTTACTGAGTCTGAGTCTTTCCCAACTTCTGCCACCTGATCTGTATTCTCTTGAACAATATTTGGATAAGTGTAGAGAAGTTTTCATTGCATTTATGGATATAGAAAAGGCATATGATAGGGTGGATGGGGAGCAATGTGGCAGATGTTGCAAGTGTATGGAATAGGCAGTAACTTACTAAATGCTGTACAGAGTTTTCATGAGAACAGTGAGGCATAACAATAAATCTTCCATTTTTTGTGTGAATAAAAATTCAAAATAGAAAACAAGCATAATATAGGAGAGACCTGAGGATGTGACTAATGTACAGAGGAAATGATGTTTTAGTGCAGAGAATGTCTACATTGTATATTCTCAACCCTATTTTGAAACTGGCAATTTTTTAATTTTGTGTGAAATTTACCAAATTACCGATTTCTCATTACTTTATTGAGTAGTTGAAATAGGTAAATGAGTGGTTTCTTGTACTCAATTGATAGAATATAAGGAATACTAGCAAAATAGCTAAGTTTGGTCGACTGTGGAAGAATGAAATTGGCCAAAAAAAAGGCCCACTCATTCAGCACCTGGACCAGATTCATGGAATGCTCTTTTTATAAAGAAGTGCAAAGATCTAGGTGAAATACCAGAGGCCTTAAAGAGTGCAGTTATAGCTCCTTTGCATAAGGAAGGTAGTAGAGCACTAGCTAAAAATTACAGACCAGTAGCCCTAACTTCTAACATCATAAAAATTGTCAAGAGTGATGAGAAGGCAGATTACAAATTTCATGGACCAGCACAACCGGCACAACCCAAACCAGCATGGTTTTAGAGCAGGACAATCATGCCTGTCACAGCTGTTGAACTACTATGATAGAATTACGGAGGCATTGGAAGACAAAAAAACCGCAGATGTGAATGACAAAGGTATTTGACAAATGCGATCATGGAGTGATAGTGCACAAAATGAGGGCCACAGGCATTACGGGGAAGGTAGGCAGATGGATTCTCGGGTTCCTAACACACAGAACACAGAAACCAGTAATATACAGAGCAAAATCCAGCATCAGCGAGGTAAAAAGCTCAGTTCCCCAAGGCACTGTCCTGGCACCTCTGCAGTTCCTCATCCTCATAGCAGACAGATAAAAACACCCGACACAGTTTTGTATCATCATTTGCAGATGACACTAAAATAAGCATGAAAGTCACTACAGTAGAAGACACTAAAAAATTACAGGAAGACATAAGCAGGGTTTTCTAGTGGGCAGTAGAGAACATGGCATTCAATGGTGTTAAATTCCAGCTGCTTAGGTATGGAAAGAATGAAGAACTCGAAAGGAACACTGTATACAAAACTCCAGAGGGTCACCAAACAGAATGAAAGAAACACGTAAAAAGACTTGGGAATCATTATGTCAGCTCTTTTAAAGAACATAATAAGACAAAGAACACGACAGCCATTAGGATGACGGGGTGGGTATTGAGAACTTTCAAAACAAGGGAAATAATGCCAATGGTGACACTCTTCAAATCGCTAGTGATCCCTCAATTAGAATATTGCTCAGTGCTGACGGCCCCGTTCAAAGCTGTAGAAATATCAGAGCTAGAACAAATACAGAGATCATTTACGGCACACAGAGTCAGTAAAGCACTTAAATTACTGGGAACGCCTTAAAGTCTTGAACATGTACACACTGGAGCGGAGGAGAGAGAGATACCTGATATATACCTGGAAAGTACTTGAGGGCCCAGTCCCAAATCTGCACACTGCCAAAACAACATACAGTGGACCCCCGGAGTTCGTCATTAATTCGTTCCAGACTGCTGCTCATGTGCCGTTACCGAACGAATTTGTTCCATAAGGAATAATGTAAATTAGATTAGTCCTTTTAGACCCCCATAAATACACTTACAAAAGCACTTACAAAAATACACTAACATAATTGTTTGAGTTGGGAGCAGTACGAACTCCGGGGGTCCACTGTACTGGAGTGAGAGATATGGGAGGAAGTGCAAAATAAACCCAATGACGAACAGTGGTGCAGTGGGGACAATAAA
Source organism: Cherax destructor (assembly GCA_009830355.1). Lineage (NCBI taxonomy): Eukaryota > Metazoa > Arthropoda > Malacostraca > Decapoda > Parastacidae > Cherax > Cherax destructor. The sequence continues at coordinate 5,557 of WNWK01007203.1, read as the reverse complement.
GGGCCACTGTATCAACATTCTTGGCCCCAGACTATTCAACATCTTAGCAGAAGATATCAGAAACATGGCTGGAACAAGTGTAGAAGCCTTCAAGAGGAAACTGGACAAGTATCTTGCATCAAGTGCCAGATCAACCAGGCTGTGATGGATATGTGGGGCAGCAGGCCTCCAGCAGCAACAGCCTGGTTCATCAAGCAAGCACCAGATGAGCCTGGCCCATGGCCAGGCTCTGAGAGTAGTGCGACTCTCGAAACTCATCAAAGGTAATCAAAGGGCTCAGAGTGGGTGAAATCACCAATGTGTACATACGTATCGCCGAGACCGCTAAATTTGCAATAGCGTAATTTAGTAAGTTCTCCATCAAATTTCATACATTTGGTTTCATTACGTTCGGAGAAACATTGTTTATTATTTCATAAGATTTTTTGTTTTTTTAAAGTTCTCTGATACTGAGAGCATGTTTCAGATCAGGGGTTCCGACCCTGAAAGAGTTAAGAAATAAAGAATTTAACACAAAGTGGGAGTTGTCACAGATGGTTTATGCTGATGACACTGTGCTTTTGGGAGATTCTGAAGAAAAGTTGCAGTGGTTGGTGAACGAGTTTGGAAGGGTATGTAAAAAAAAAAAAGGAAATTAAAAGTGAAGGTAGAAAAGAGCAAGGTATACCTGGAGAGGATTTCGGGGGTCAATGCCCTGCTGCTCGGTCTGAGACCAGGCCTCATGGTGGATCAGGGTTTGATCAACCAGGCTGTTACTGCTGGCCGCACGTAAACCAACATAAAAACCACAGCCAGGCTGATCAGGTACTTACTTTAGGTGCCTGTCCAATGCCTTCTTGAAGACAGCCAGGGGTCTATTGGTAATCCCCCTTATGTATGCTGGGAGGGAGATGAACAGTCTTGGGCCCCTGACACTTACTGTGTCAGGCGCCCAAGACCCTTAGTGTACTCGTGGTGCCCCTGCTTTTCATTGGGGGAATGTTGCATTTCCTGCCGAGTCTTTTGCTTTCATAGGTAGTGACTTTTGTGTGCAAGTTTGCTACTAAACCCTCTAGGATTTTCCAAGTGTATATTATCATGTATCTTTCTCGCCTGTGATCCAGGGAATATAAATCAAGGGACTTCAACTGTTCCCAGTAATTTAGGTGCTTTACCGTACTTATGTGTACCGTGAAAGTTCTCTGTACACTCTCCAGGTCAGGAATTTTGCCTGATGAGGATAACAAAAAAAATTTAGGTAATGAGAGATTAGATATCAGATTGGAGGGAGGGAGGGAGTATGGAGGAAGTGAATGTATTCAGATATTTGGGAGTGGACTTGTCAGCAGATAGGTCTATGAAAGATGAGGTGAGTCACAGAATTGATGAGGGGAAAAAGGTGAGTGGAGCACTGAGGGGTCTGTGAAGACAAAGAATGTTATCCATATAAGCAAGCAGGGAATGTATGAGAGTATAGTGGTACCAATGCTCTTATATGGGTGTGAAGCATGGGTGGTGAATGTTGCAACAAGAAGGCCGGAGGCAGTGGAGATGTCTTTCCTGAGGGGAATGTGCAGTGTGAATATAATGCAGAGAATCCATAGCTTGAAGACAAGGAGGAGGTGCGGGGTTTCTAAAAGTATTATCCAGAGGGCAGAGGAAGGGTTGTTGAGGTGGTTAGGACATTAAGAGAGGATGGAACAATGACTTAGAGGGCATATAAATCTGTAGTGGAAGGTGGGGTAGGGGTCATCCTAGGAAAGGATGGAAAGAGGGGAATGGGGAGAAGGGAAGAGGTTTTGTGTGCAAGGGGCTCGAACTTCCAGCAAGTGTGCATAAGCGTGTTAGATAGGAGCAAGTGGAGATGAATGGTTTTTATGACTTGACGTGCAGTTGGAGTGTAAGCAAAGTAACATTTATAAAGGAATTTAGGAAAACCGGTTAGCCAGACTTGAGTCCTGGAGGTGGGAAGTATAGTGCTTGTGCTCTGAGGGAGGGGGGGTTGATGTTGCATTTTTTTTTAATTGTTGTGTAGGCACACCTCTAGCAAGACAGTGATGGAGTGAATAATGATAAAAATGTTTGTTCTTTTTCAGGTCACCCTGCCTTGGTGGGAAATGGCTGATGTGTTAATAAAAAAAATAAGAGGGAGCGCTAAATCTAGAGGCCATACAGTACTTTGGGAATGGAAGACAACTAGGTTCAATCCAAGGGAAAGGACAGGTCCACTTTTTTGGATCAAGAGCCTCTCACCAGTACCAAGGACTATTCTTACTATAAATGTTATTACTGTATTCTCAGTATATATAGAGGAGAGTTCTAAACATATAGGGGTCATACAGTTCCTGAGGAATGGGAATCAATTAAGATCAATTGAAGGAAGGAGAGGGACAAGTCCAACTCCTTGGAACAAGAGCCATTCACTTGGGTATCCTTAAGATAACTGTCAAACATATACAGCACTCAAGAAAATCTTAAGACATAACAATTGGAAAATAAGTGAAACAGTTTGATTATATTAAGTTATTCTCGGTTATATCCACATAGAGCATTTTATTTTTGGCTGAATTTCACTGTTAGAATCATGAAATAGTAATAAATTTCACACCTTCCTGGCAGTTGCACACCCTGTTTGCTGGCAGGAAAGCTAGTGGTGGCACAACAGGTCTTGGCCTCATTGTTAACTGATGCCAATGAGACTGTTACCTATGATGTACCGACTGGACATCCATCTGGTCTTATTTTTTTTTTCCAGGCAAGAAGAGGTTGTAGGAGACCCCAACAGATGAGCCAAGGCCAAATTTTTTTGACAATCAGCGTATATGAAAGCATAGAAAAACTGACATATAAGTACAGTAGGGCCTCGCTTTACGGCGTTTCGCCTACGGTGTTCCACTAATACGGCAATTTCAAATTACGACCAAAACTCGTTATACGGCTCCCCCTGTCTTTCTAATACAGTGTGCCCCACCCGGTTTATTTACATTCTCTGTGAGCACATCTCTCTATTATGTCTGGAAACTTTGTAAAATTTCAAGTGTTTTAAAGTTATTGCATATTTTATATACAGTGGTACCTCGACTTACGTTGTTATCACCTTACGTTATATTCGATATCCGTTACTTATAACGTAAGAAATTTGTATGCGACATCCGTTGTTTGATTCGTCTTACGCCTTTCGTCCGGACCTGTTCGCTTGGAGCCCAGCTGCGCCTCCAGGGAGCGTCAGTGTGCTAGTGTTTACAAGCGAAGCGACCACCCACCCACACCCACGCATTCATACCAGTATATTGTCATTATTCCACTGTTTTTAGTGCTTGCAACTGCTAAATAAGCTACCATGGGTCAAGGAAAGATCTAGTGCTAAGCCTGTGGCAAGAGGAACAGAAATATATTTACGATAGAAATGAAGAAGGAGATAATAGAAAATATGAAAGTGGAGTGCGTATCAATGAGCTGGCCAGGCTGTATGGTAAACCCTATTCTACCATCTCTACCATTGTGGATAAGAAATATTTAAGTAAAATCAAGGAAGCTGTTGTTGCAAAAGGTGCATCTGTGATCACAAAACACAGACCACAAGTGCTGGAAAATGTGGAAAGGTTGTTGTTGGTGTGGATCAACGAGAAACAGTTAGCAGGAGATACTGTTTCGGAGGGAATAATATGTGAAAAAGCAAGGCAGTTGCATGATGATCTCCTTAAGAAAATGCCTGCAACGAGTGAAGTGAGCGAATTTAAAGCCAGCAGAGGCTGGTTTCAAAAAATTTAAGAAGCGTACTGGCATACATAGTGTTGTGAGGCATGGTGAGGAGCCAGTTGTGACAAAAGTGCGGCTGAAAAATATGTGCCTGAATTCCAGGAGTACCTAGAGGCTGAACAATTCCTCCCCAACAAGTGTTTAATTGTGATGAAACAGGCCTGTTTTGGAAGAAAATGCCCAACAGGACCTACATTACTCAGGAGGAAAAGGCACAGCCAGGACATAAGCCTATGAAAGACAGGCTAACTTTGATGCTGTGTGCCAATGCCAGTGGTGATTGCAAAGTGAAGCCTTTACTGGTGTATCTTTTGAAAATCCCAGTGTTTGGCAGATGCGGTGTCAGAAGTCTAACTTGTGTGTGATGTGGAAGTCTAACAAAAGGCTTGGGTCACAAAGGACATTTTTTTAGATTGGTTCAATGAAGTGTTTGGCCCCAGTGTGAAGAAATATCTATTGGACAATAATTTGCCACTTAAGTGCCTCCTGATAATGGACAATGCTCCTTGTCATCCTCCAAACTTGGTAAGAAAATTGTGGAGGAGTTTAAATTCATCAAAGTGAAGTTCTTGCCCCCTAATACCACTCCTCTCCTCCAGCCCATGGACCAGCAGGTCATTTCCAACTTTAAAAAACTCTATACCAAAGCAATGTTTCAAAAGTGCTTTGATGTGACCCTGAACATGAACATAACCCTAAGAGAATTTTGGAAAAACCATTTCCATATGCTGCATTGTGTACACCTTATAGGTAAGGCTTGGGAGGAGTGACTACCAGGACTTTGAACTCTGCCTGGAGAAAATTGTGGCCAGACTGTGTCCTAGGGAGGGATTTTGAAGGTTTTGGGGCTGAGCCTCAGAACCTGAGCCTGAGCCTGAGCCTGAGCCTGTTTTGGAAGAAATTGTGGAATTGGGCAAGTCTTTGGGGTTAGAGGTGAGTGGTGACGATGTGGAACAGTTGGTGGAGGAGCACAAGGAAAGCTAACCACTGAAGATCTGCAAGAGCTTCAACAGCAACTGGAACAAGAGAGCAGAGGTCAGGACAATGGTTCAGAGGAGGAGGTGGAGGTGGAACAAAAATGGAAGAATGTGCCTTCTTCAAGGATTAGGAGATCTGTGCCAAATGGAGTGATGTGCAAGCATTTATGGATGAATATCACCCTAACCATGCTGTTGCAGGCCGTGCTGGCAACCTGTACAATGACACTGTGGTGTCCCACTTCAGGGATGTTTTAAAGAATGCCAGACACAGATCTCCCTGGACAAATTTGTTGTTAGAAAGAGGTCCAGTGACTCTCAAGCTGGTCTAGTGGCATTCAAAGAAAAAGGAAGTAACCCCAGAAAAGAACTTACCACCTGCAGTGTTAATGGAAGGGGATTCCCCTTCAAACACTGCATACTACTCCACCTTCTCCCCTCCTCACTTCCTCCACACATCAACAACTCTTCAATAAATGTAAGTGACATGTTATTGTAAAATATTTGCATGTATTTATGTATTCTTTATTCAATTCTGTATTATTTAATGTCCAAAAGTTCTAAAAATATTTTATTTAACTACTTTTGGAAGTCTTGGGACAGATTAAATTTATTTCCATTATTTCTTATGGGGAAAATTGATTCGTTTACGTTTGTTTCGTCTTAAGAAATGACCTCTCTGACGGATTAAAAACGTAAGTCGAGGTACCACTGTATACAGTGGACCCCCGACTTTCGATCACCTCAAAACTCGAACAATTATGTAAGTGTATTACTGTAAGTGTATTTTTGGGGGTCTGAAATGGACTAACCTACTTTACATTATTCGTTAACCCTTTCAG
>WNWK01007202.1:0-96626 GCA_009830355.1 Cherax destructor | reverse complement strand
AAAAGCCAACAAACTGCGGTGGTAGGCTGGTTTCACTGCATAATAACTTTTCAGTGCCACGACCAAGTCGTCGTAGTGCTTCGTATGTGGTAAATCTGGTGCACACACATTACCTAAAACACTAAGTTTCTGATCCCAGGGACACTAGCAAGAAATTCCTCTTGTTATCTTGCTCTTTAATTCCTAAGTGAGCGAAATTGGCTTCCAACAAGCTTAGCCAAAGCTCCAAAGAAATCTTACGTGGGTCGAAATGTTCCAACCTTCCTTGTGATACTGCCATGCCATCACTTGTTGCTGCTGTAGATTTTTAATAATCCCTGCTCTGCTGCAACGTTCTCGGCTGCCAATATCCCTACTACAGTGGTACCTCGACTTACGATATTAATCCGTCAGAGAGGGCATATTTTAAGGCGAAACAATCGTTACACTAATCAATTTTCCCCATAAGAAATAATGGAAATAAATTTAATCCGTCCAAGACTTCCAAAAGTAGTTAAATAAAATATTTTTTAGAACTTTTTGACATTAAATAATACAGAATTTAATGAATAATACCTAAATACACATGTAAATATTGTACAATAACATGTCACTTACATTTATTGAAGAGTTGTTGATGTGTGGAGGACGGGAGGAGGGAGAAGGTGGAGTAGTATGCTAGTGTTTGGAAGGGGAATCCCTTCCATTAACACTGCAGGTACCAAGTCCTTTTCTGTGGTTACTTCCCTTTTTCTTTTAATGCCACTAGGACCAGCTTGAGAGTCACTGGACCTCTTTCTAACAATAAATTTGTCAAGGGAGCTCTGTGTCTGGCGATTCTTTAACACATCCCTGAAATGACACACCACTGTGTCATTGTACAGGTTCCAGCACGGCCTGCAACAGCATGGTTAGTGATATTATCCATAAATGCTTGCACTCACCCATTTGGCACAGATCTCTAATCCTGAAGGCACTTCTTCCATCTCGGTTCCACCTCCTCCTCCTCTGAACCATTGTCCTGACCACTGGTCTCTTGTTCCTTTTGCTGTTGAAGCTCTTGCAGATCTTCAGTGGTTAGCTCTTCCTTGTGCTCCTCCACCAACTGTTCCACATCCTCACCACTCACCTCTAACCCCAAAGACTTGCCCAATTCCACAATTTCTTCCACAACAGGCTCAGGCTCAGGCTCAGGGTTCTGAGGCTCAGCCCCAAAACCTTCAAAATCCCTCTCTAGGACACAGTCTGGCCACAATTTTCTCCAGGCAGAGTTCAAAGTCCTGGTAGTCACTCCCTCCCAAGCCTTACCTATAAGGTTTACACAATGCACCATATGGAAATGTTTTTCCAAAATTCTCTTAGGGTTATATTCATGTCTGTGGTCACATCAAAGCACTTTTGAAACATTGCTTTGGTGTAGAGTTTTAAAGTTGGAAATGACCTGCTGGTCCATGGGCTGGAGGAGAGGAGTGGTATTAGGGGCAAGAACTTCACTTTGATGAATTTAAACTCCTCCACAATTTTCTCTACCAAGTTTGGTAGGATGACAAGGAGCATTGTCCATTATCAGGAGGCACTTAAGTGGCAAATTATTGTCCAATAGATATTTCTTCACACTGGGGCCAAACACGCCATTGAACCAATCTAAGAAAATGTCCTTTGTGACCCATGCCTTTTTGTTAGACCTCCACATCACACACAAGTTAGACTTGCTGACACCGCATCTGCCAAACACTCGGGGATTTTCAAAAAGATACACCAGTAAAGGCTTCACTTTGCAATCACCACTGGCATTAGCACAAAGCATCAAAGTTAGCCTGTCTTTCATAGGCTTATGTCCTGGCTGTGCCTTTTCCTCCTGAGTAATGTAGGTCCTGTTGGGCATTTTCTTCCAAAACAGGCCTGTTTCATCACAATTAAACACTTGTTGGGGGAGGAATTGTTCAGCCTCTAGGTACTCCTGGAATTCAGGCACATATTTTTCAGCCGCACTTTTGTCACAACTGGCTGCCTCACCATGCCTCACAACACTATGTATGCCACTTCGATTCTTAAATTTGTAAAACCAGCCTCTGCTGGCTTTAAATTCGCTCACTTCAGCACTCGTTGCAGGCATTTTCTTAACGAGATCATCATGCAACTGCCTTGCTTTTTCACATATTATTGCCTCCGAAACAGTATCTCCTGCTAACTGTTTCTCGTTGATCCACACCAACAACAACCTTTCCACATCTTCCAGCACTTGTGGTCTGTGTTTTGTGATCACAGATGAACCTTTTGCAACAACAGCTTCCTTGATTTTACTTGAATTTTTCTTGGCCACAATGGTATCGATGGTAGAAAAGGGTATACCATACAGCCTGGCCAGCTCACTGATACGCACTCCACTTTCATATTTTTCTATTATCTCCTTCAGTTCTATCGTACATGTATTTCTGTTCCTCTTTGCCACAGGCTTAGCACTAGGATCTTTCCTTGGACCCATGGTAGCTTATTTAGCAGTTGCAAGCACTAAAAACAGTGGAATAATGACAATATACTGGTATGAATGCGTGGGTGTGGGTGGGTGGTCGCTCTCACTTGTAAACAATAGCACACTGACGCTCCCTGGAGTGCGCGCTCAGCTGGGCGCCAAGCGGACACGTCCGGTACGAATGTCGTTACACGAAGCAAACATCGTAAATCGCAATCAAATTTTTTACGTTATAAATATCGGTACTCGAAAATAACGTAAGATGACACGGGGTATGACTGTACTTCAGGCCACATTGGCCCACTATCCTTGGCTCTGATGATCCCATCCTCATCGCCACTGTAGTGGTTGTAGGTTAATCAAAGATAGAGTAACTTTAACAATGTACTGTCTATGGTCGCTCCATAACAACAAAGACAATAACAAAACAATTATAAATGACTGTCCCAACCCTTTACACACGCACTTCTGAGAATGCTTGCCCGAGGTTTGGGGGATAGAATGTGAAGCTGCCATGAAGACGGAGGATGAAAAAGAGATGTAAAACCTCATCAATGGAGGACGAGGAAGGAACCTCATGAAAGGCAGTAAGATGTGCGTAAAGGTCCCATTTCGCCCGGTCAAATTGCCAGCGTGGGCTAAGAGGAGGTGGAGAATATGAAAGGGACCTAAGGATGATTGGGAAATGATCGCTATCATGTAAGTTTGGGAGGATAGACCAGGTGAAGTCAAGAAGAGTTGATGAAGAGCAGATGGAAAGATCGATGCAGGAGAAAGAATGAGTTCAGGGATCAAAATGGGTAGGAGTACCCGTATTTAAAACATGGAGGGGGAGAGAAGCAAGAAATGCCTCCAACTGAACGCCACGGGAGTCACAGTGCGACCCTCCTGAAAGAAAATGGTGTGCGTTAAAATCGCCAAGTAATAGAAGGGGTGTCGGCAAGGAAGAAACCAGAAAATCAACATCTGGGATAGACAATGCTCGCGAAGGGGAGAGATATAAAGAACAGTGTGTATACCACTTATTCAAGTGGATACGGGCTGCAGTGTAATGTAGAGAAGAATGAACATAGAGCTGATGGTATGGAACACCAGTGCGTATAAGAATAGCACTTTCACTAAAGGTTCCATCGGAAAAAGGATCCGATGAATACAACAAATCATAGCCTGAAAAGGGCCAGATAACAGAGGATTGCAATTTCGGTTCTTGCAAACACCAAAAGGGGAAAACTGGGAGAGCAGCACCTGAAGCTCACCCCGGTATTCCACTGCAAATAAGAAATAAGCCATGATTTATGGAGAGAAAAATACAAGTCAAAGTTAGAGGTATCTATGGACTAGTGTTAGAAAAGTCCATGTGTGGAAGAAAATGAAGATCTGTAATCGGAGAAGAAGTGGGACGCTGTGAAGGAAGGTGGGGTGTAGACGGAGAAGAGAGGGGAGGAAGAACCGGAGGTGGAGCGGTGTCCATCAACGTTCCAGTCTCTGTAATATATTCTGCAATAGCTTCCAGTGTTTCGGAAGACAAAGATGCAGAATGTGGGACTACATTAGAAATGGAAGGAGGAGGGTGAGCAACCATCGGGGAGACTATAGACTGTACTAAAGTAGAGGGTGAGGAGATGGAAGAGGAAACTCTCGAAAGGGCTTGGGAGGGGACAGGAGTGGAAGCGGCCTGGGGCGGGGCAGTCAAAGAAGGAACGTGGGAGGGGACAGGGGATGAAGACATTGAGCGAGGAGGAGGATGAACCTCCACACACATTACAGAACTAGTCGGAAGTGAAGAACCCGGCAATAGGGATTTTTTGCAGGACTTATGAGAAGAAGAGGGGGCATTGAGGTTTAGGTAGTGAATGAGGGTGTGTAGACACACAACTGTGCGAGTGAGTAGAGGAAGGGGTGTGGACAGTGTGGGATGCCGAGGTAGGGACCTCAGAGCCAAGAACAGCAAAAGGATTCGAGACCAGGGTGACTGAGGATGGGGCGACCACAGAGGAAGCCAGGGAAGTTGGGACCCCACAAGTGGGGCGACGTTTAGCAATGCGAGAATAGGAAATACGGGGAAGTCTCCCTTGCAGGCGTAGACGCGAGACGGCCATAGCATATGAGAAGCCTTCTGCCTCTTTGAGACAACGGATTTCCTGCTCATTCAGGTAAACCTGACAATGGCGAGAGCACGATGGATCCGCTTCATGACAGTTAAGGCAAGAGGGAGATAGATTACAAGAAGGACTGGCATGGTCGTCGGCACCACAGACTGGGCATTCGGCCATGGACCTGCAATATTTCGCTGGATGACTAAAATGCCAGCAGTTTCTACACTGTTGCGGTGTAGGGGTCACCTTTCGAACTTGTAAACGTTGACCTGCAATGTAGACCGAAGGTGGAAGTTCATGGCAGTTAAATGTTAAACGAGCTATATTGCAAGGATAACGTCTTCGCTTATTGGCAGGGAGGACAAAAGTGTCAACTTTAAGGATAGGGAGTTCTTGGAGCTCAAGCTGCTCCAAAATGTTATCACCACATGTCTGGTGGTGACAGTACCACTACAAGAAATGAGAGAATGATGCTTGTCAATAGTGATAGGAATAGTATCTATGGTCATAAGAAGAGAAAGATCGCGAGCTTGGCCAGCATTCTGACCGTGATGATGCGAGTGCTGCTCTTGAGAGTGTGAAATGAGATATCTTTACCAACATGGCATAGCAGAGCCTTACCAATACTATGATCTGAAAGATAGGTATTAGGAGAAGTTGGTCGTAGAGTAAAAAAACTTTGCCCATTGAGTAGTGTGAAACAAAGTGTTTAAGGGGAGTGTGTGATGAGTTGGTCGTTTCTGAGATGAATGAGAAGGAAGTGTCAATCGTCATGTAAGGGTCTTGGTTGTTTGGGTGTGGGACCGGGGGTGGTCCGACGTGTGATGGGCGAGCAATCCGAAAATTGCTGCACCGTTGAGGGAGAAGCCGGAATCAAAGTCAGAGAAGAGCGAAGGTCAGACATGTTAAAAGGGCCAGTTGGAACCCCGGTACCTGAAGCAGGTGACGAACTGGCACCAGCAAGAGGTACAGGGGTATTAGAGATGTCCAAAGAGTTTCCATTAATGAGGTAGGGTCAGAACTAGGTGCGGTATCAAGAAGGGTCCCGGGGGTAGGTTCACGGATTAGGGCATCCATGGTTAGGTTACTTCTTTCTTTTTGTTTTTAAGAAAAAAAAGAAAGAAAATAAAATAAAAATAAAAAAAGAATAAAAAAAGGGGGGAACATAGAGGAATAGCTCCTAGGAGGTATGAAAGGGGCATAAATACCCTCCGTGCCAAAGAGGACCTCAACACCGCAAGTAGTGCAGATGCTGCATGGAACCCATGCCATACCCTACCCTTCATGCCAGTAAACCTGCAATCCGGGATAGCAACCTCACATCCACCGAGCCACCTCAGCAGGCAAAAGAGAGGGCGGCCGGATATCCACCACAAAGCATACCTCCTTCGACCACCACCCCCCGAATCCGAAAGGTGGCGTCCAGAGATACACCTGTCGCCCGAAAGATACCTAAAGACACCCCCGGGAGACCGGAGAGGGATTGGGACATCCCCAGGTGATCCAGATTCCACGGCAAACTACACCACCGCCAAGAACCTCAACAGAATGGGATGGACCACGGTACCCTTCCCACTACCTAGGAACTAGAATGCCTGTGAAGGGAAGCTCCAGGGTAAAAATGGGAAGGAAATAAGGGAGGAATGAGGAAAGGGAAAAGGGAGGATGGGGAAAATGGGAAAAGGGAGGGGGGATTGGGGGGTAATTAGGTTCGGCCTGAGGAAGAAGACCAAGAGGTCCAATTCCTCAGACCGATAGCCTCTTTACCATGACAAGGAGCCCCCCTTAAAGAGGCTAAGACCAGTAAAAATTCGAAATAATATGTCTCTAACCTGACAATACAGCCAGTGGCATTATACCCATTACCCTGCACCTTTGAGTCAAGGAATCCAGACTCTTTGATCCAATTGAGTCATCAGAGCTGGCATTTACTCTCATAGACATTATGTCAGCAGAAACCTGACTGTAAATAGAGGTGAGGAGGGCTCCTTGAGCCAGATTGTAATTGCGAATTTGACCAGTTATGATGTAACGAGTGACAGTGTTGCTGGTGAGGCCAGGCTGCATTGAAGTGTAGAACATTCATTACCATATATGTGTGTACTTCCTGAAACTCTTATTGTGCACTGTCAATCTCCAGGAAGAACTACTCTCCCTCCCATGAATAATTATGGACATACTAGTGAGTGAGCAGGTATCCATGGTAGAACATTTATTCTCTGTTTCCTCATTAAAGATACCCAAGTGTTGCACATGTGTCTAATTTATCAACTTGTCGGTTCTCTGAAACATTCATCTACATTCCTGTCAGACACAGCAACATCTTGAGATCTTAATACAGGGAATTATTCACTGGCCTAACCTTTAGGCATGACCTACTTCCACATTTGATTTGTCAAATGTGATACCACCTACGACTGCAGCACCTCACCTGCCTACAGAATATAAGCCACTTCTTTGTACATATGCTGTATTATTTTCAAGACTGATGGACTGATTACATCGACTCAAGGCTGAGGGACTGATTACCTCACACTCCTCCTGTTCTTCACCATTCTCCTTTGGATGGACTGATGAAGCCACTGTGTGGCAAAGCGTTTCCTCATTAAAGATACCCAAGTGTTGCACATGTGTCTAATTTATCAACATTATATCTTCAATCACACCATTGATACTGGCTTCTGTGACATACTAACATCAAGGACTGCTGCTACAATGAGCCAGCTATGCCACTACTCATCCCAACATCAGCCAATAAATCACTGCAGTGCCTTGGGTAGTTATTAGGTGAGTAGGGCTAACCATCAAAGCCGTGGTAGGCAGGCCATTGCCCAAACACAGGTAAGAGATGTGGTCTCATCTAGTATCACCTGCACATATTGTGATAATATGTCAGGAGGGTGTGATAATTATCATAATCATTACAGCCCAGTGGGAACTAAGACAGCCGACATTGAAGACCTCCAGATTCGCGGCTGCTGGGGTTCTGATGAATAACCAAGACCACCATTTTTTTTTTTATGTATTCATGCTTATCTTATACCTAAAATCCCCAACAACGAGGCTTTTGAATATCTGGGCTGCTGTGTACTCACGTCAGCCCACCTTTTCGTTGGGAATATTCCACCATCTGCCGAATCTTTTGCTTTCTTAGAGAGTGATTTTTTTTTGTGTGTGCAGATTTGGGACCAGTAGTGGAGGGAAGGCAGGGTAGGGGTTGGACTAGGGAAGGTTGGAGGGAGGGGGTAAAGGATGTTTTGTGTACAAGGGGCCTGGACTTCCAGCAAGCATGCTTGAGCGTGTTTGATAGGAACAAATGGAGACAAATGTTTTTTAGGACTTGATGTGCTGTTGGAGTGTGAGCAACGTAACATTTATGAAGGGATTCAGGGAAACCGGCAGGTCGGACTTGAGTCCTGGAGATGGGAAGTACAGTGTCTGCACTCTGAAGGAGGGGTGTTAATGTTGCAGTTTTATAATTATTGTGTAACCGTGCCTCTGGCAAGAAAGGGATGGAGTGAATGATGATGAAAGTTTTTCTTTTTCGGGCCACCCTGCCTTGGTGGGAGACAGCTGATGTGTTAATAAAAAAAAAATTGGGACCAGTCCCTCTAGGACTTTCCATGTGTAAATTTTGATGTACCTTTTTTGCCTGCACTCCAAGGAGTGCAGGGACTTCAAACATTAACTGTATTTGCATGCTTTACTGAACTTATATGTGCAGTGAGGGTCCTCTGCATATTATCTAGATCTGCAATTTCACTTGCCTTGACAGGGGCTGTTAGTGTACAGCAATATTCTACCTTAGATAGAACAAGTGACTTAAAGATGATCATCACTGACTTAGCATCCCTTGCCTTGAAGGTTCTCATTATCCTTCCTATCATTTTTCTCACAGTTGTGATAATGACACTGGTTCTTGAATTTGAGATCCTCTTGACATTATCACTCCTATGTCATTCATTAGACTTTTTTTTGCTCTATTCTGTGGTTACAGTTTGTATTATATTTCGTTTTAGCTTATAATTCCTAAATTTTTCATAGTGAAGTAGCTGGAATTTGTCCTCACTGAACATCATATTGTTTTCTGCAGTCCATAGGAAGATTTGATTTATATCCGCTTGAAGATTTATAGTTTCCTCAATGAATGACACTCATGTAAAAATTCTAGTATCGTTTACAAAGGATGGGACGGTGCTTACATCTCCATCTATGTCAGATATGAAGATCAGGAACAGGATGGGGGCGAGTACTGTACCTTGTGGAACAGAGCTTGTCACTGGCAGCCTCTAACTTAACTATGTTTACTATTACTCTTTGTGTTCTCTTAAATAGAAAGTTAAAGCTCCATCTGCCCACTTTTCCACTCACACCCTTAGAATGCATTTTATACACTATTACACCATGATTCCACTTATTGAAAGCTTTTGCGAAGTCTGTGTATACTTCATCTGCATTCTGTTTGTCTTCCAGTGCATCCAAGATCATGTCATAGTGATCAAGCAGTTGTGAGAGAGACAGGAACCACCTGCTCTGAACCCATGTTGTCCTGGGTTGTACAACTGTCCAATTCATCCAAATGAGGACATTAGAGCACTCCAGGAGGATCTGAATAGACTAATGCAGTGGTCGGAGAAGTGGCAGATGCAGTTTAATATAGACAAATGCAAAGTTCTAAATGTTGGACAGGAAAATAACCATGCCACATATAAACTAAATAATGTAGATCTTAATATTACGGATTGCGAAAAGGATTTAGGAGTTCTGGTTAGCAGTAATCTGAAACCAAGACAACAGTGCATAAGTGTTTGCAATAGAGCTAACAAAATCCTTGGCTTCATATCAAGAAGTATAAATAATAGAAGTCCGCAGGTTGTTTAACTCTATATATCTTTGGTTAGGCCTCATTTAGATTATGCTGCACAGTTTTGGTCACCGTATTACAGAATGGATATAAATGCACTGGAAAACGTACAAAGGAGGATGACAAAGTTGATCCCATATATCAGAAATCTTCCCTATGAGGATAGACTGAGAGCTCTGAATCTGCACTCTAGAAAATGCGTAGAATTAGGGGGGATATGATTGAGGTGTATAAGTGGAAAACAGGAATTAATAAAGGGGATGTAAATAGCGTGCTAAAAATATCTAGTATTGACAGGACTCGCAACAATGGTTTTAAATTGGAAAAAATCAGATTCAGGAAGGATATAGGAAAGCACTGGTTTGGGAACAGAGTTGTGGATGAGTGGAACAAACTCCCGCGTACTGTCACAGAAGCTAAGACATTGTGTAGTTTTAATTTTTTTTTTATTAACACATCGGCCGATTCCCACCAAGGCAGGGTGGCCCGAAATAGTAAAACTTTTATCATCATTCACTCCATCACTGTCTTGTCAGAGGGGTGCTTTACACTACAGTTATAAAACTGCAACATTAACACCCCTCCTTCAGAGTGCAGACACTGTACTTCCCATCTCCAGGACTCAAGTCCGGCCTGCCGGTTTCCCTGAAATACCTTCATAAATGTTATTTTGCTCACACTCCAACAGCACATCAAGTATTAAAAACCATTTGTCTCCATTCACTCCTATCAAATACGCTCACGCATGCTTGCTGGAAATCCAAGCCCCTCGCACACAAAACCTCTTTTACCCCCTCCCTCCAACCTTTCCTAGGCCGACCCCTACCCCGCCTTCCCTCCACTACAGATTTATACACTCTCGAAGTCATTCTGTCTCGTTCCATTCTCTCTACATGTCCAAACCTCCTCAACAACCCCTCCTCAGCCCTCTGGATAATAGTTTTGGTAATCCCGCACCTCCTCCTAATTTCCAAACTCCGAATTCTCTGCATTATATTCACACCACACATTGACCTCAGACACGACATCTCCACTGCCTCCAGCCTTCTCCTCATTGCAACATTCATCACCCATGCTTCACACCCATATAAGAGTGTTGGTATAACTATACTCTCATACATTCCCCACTTTACTTCCATGGACAAAGTTCTTTGTCTCCACAGACTCCGAAGTGCACCACTCACCCTTTTCCCCTCATGAATTCTATGATTCACCTCAGCCTTCAAAGACCCATCTGCTGACATGTCCACTCCCAAATATCTGAATACATTCACCTCCTCCATACTCTCTCCCTCCAATCTGATATCCAATCTTCCGTCACCTAATCTTTTGTTATCCTCATCACCTTACTCTTTCCTATATTCACTTTCAATTTTCTTCTTTTACATACCCTACCGAATTCATCCACCAACCTCTGCAACTTCTCTTCAGAATCTCCCAAAAGCACAGTATCATCAGCAAAAAGCAACTGTGACAACTCCCACTTTGTATTTGATTTTTTGTCTTTTAACCCCACACCTCTTGCCAGGTGGCATCACACATCCTTGTCTAAGGCCTACTTTTACTGGGAAATAATCTCCCTCTCTCCTACACACTCTAACCTGAGCCTCACTATCCTCATAAAAACTCTTCACTGCTTTCAGTAACCTACCTCCTATTCTATACACCTGGAACATCTGCCACATTGCCTCCCTATCCACCCTATCATACGCCTTTTCCAAATCCATAAATGCCACAAAATCCTCTTTACCCTTATCTAAATACTGTTCACCTATATGTTTCACTGTAAACACTTAGTCTACATACCCCCTACCTTTCCTTAAGCCCTCTTGTTCATCTGCTATCCTGCTCTCCATCTTACTCTTAATTCTTTCAATAATAACTCTACCATACACTTTACCTGGTATACTCAACATACATTCCCCTACAATTTTGCACTCTCTTTTGTCCCCTTTGCCTTTATACAAAGGAACAATACATGCTCTCTGCCAGTCCCTAGGTACCTTACCCTCTTCCATACATTTATTAAATAATAGCACCAACAGTGTCCACCGTTGAAGACACTGCAAGACTTCAAGGAGACATAAACCAAATCTTTAAATGGACTGCAGAAAACAATATGAAGTTCAATGATGAGAAATTTCAATTACTCAGATATGGAAAACGTGAAGAAATTAAAATCTCATCGGAGTACAAAACAAATTCCAACCACACAACAGAGCGAAAAACTAATGTCAAAGACCTGGGAGTGATCATGTCAGAGGATCTCACCTTCAAGGACCATAACACCGTAACAATCGCATCTGCTAGAAAAATGACAGGATGGATAATGAGAACCTTCAAAACCAGGGATACCAAGTCCATGTTGACACATTTCAGATCGCTTGTTCTATCTAGGCTGGAATATTGCTGCACACTAACTGCACCTTTCAAGGCAGGTGAAATTGCTGACCTAGAAAATGTACAGAGAACCTTCACAGCACACATAACTGCGATAAACCACCTCAATTACTGGGAACGCTTTAAGTTCCTAAATCTGTACTCCCTAGAATGCAGGCGGGAGAGATACATTATTATATACACGTGGAAAATTCTCGAGGGATTAGTACCAAACTTGCACACAAGAGTCACTCCCTACGAAAGCAAAAGACTCGGCAGGCGATGTAACATCCCCCCAATGAAAAGCAGGGGTACCACTAGTACGTTGAGAGACAACACAATAAGTGTCAAGGGCCTAAGACTGTTCAACTGCCTCCCAGCATACATCAGGAGGATTACCAACAAACCCCTGGCTGTCTTCAAGCAGGCACTGGACAGGCATCTAAAGTCAGTACCTGACCAGCCAGGCTGTGGTTCGTATGTTGGACTGCATGTGGCCAGCAGTAACAGCCTGGTTGATCAGGCTCTGATCCAACATGAGGCCTTGTCACAGACCGGGCTGCTGGGGTGTTGACCCCTGAAACTCTCTCCAGGTATACTCCAGGTATACCACTCCAAAACTATATCCCCACCTGCTTTTAACATTTCTATCTTTATCCCATCAATCCCGGCTGCTTTACCCCCTTTCATTCTACCCACTGCCTCACGAACTTCCCCCACACTCACAACTGGCTCTTCCACACTCTACAAGATGTTATTCCTCCTTGCCCTATACACGAAATCACAGCTTCCCTGTCTTCATCAACATTTAACAACTCAAAATATTCCCTCCATCTTCCCAATATCTCTAACTCTCCATTTAATAACTCTCCTCTCCTATTTTTAACTGTCAAAACCATTTGTTCCCTAGGCTTCCTCAACTTATTAATCTCACTCCAAAACTTTTTCTTATTTTTAACAAAATTTGTTGATAACATCTCACCCACTCTCTTATTTGCTCTCTTTTTACATTGCTTCACCACTCTCTTAACCTCTCTTTTTTCTCTCCATATACTCTTCCCTCCTTGCATCACTTCTACTTTGTAAAAACCTCTCATATGCTAACTTTTCTCCCTTACTACTCTCTTTACATCATCATTTCACCAATCGCTCTTTTTCCCTCCCGCACCCACTTTCCTGTAACCACAACCTTCTGCTGAACACTCTAACACTACATTCTTTAACCTACCCCATACATCTTCAACCCCATTGCCTACACTCTCACTAGCCCATCTATCCTTCAATAGTTGTTTATATCTTACCCTAACTGCCTCCTCTTTTAGTTTATAAACCTTTACCTCTCTCTTACTTACTGCTTCTATTTTCCTTATATCCCATCTACATTTTACTCCCACTTTAGCTACAACTAAAAAGTGATCTGATATATCTGTGGCCCCTCTATAAACATGTACATATCTTTTATCTACCAATACGTAGTCCAACAAACTAATGTCATTATGCCCTACATCATATCTTGTATACTTATTTATCCTCTTTTTCTTAAAATATGTATTACCTATAACTAAACCCCTTTCTATACAAAGTTTAATCAAAGGGCTCCCATTATCATTTACACCTGGCACCCCAAACTTACCTACCACACCCTCTCTACATGTTTCTCCTACTTTAGCATTTAGGTCCCCTACCACAATTACTCTCTCACTTGGTTCAAAAGTTCCTATACATTCGCTTAACATCTCCCAAAATCTCTCTCTCTCTCTCTCTCTCTCTCTCTCTCCTCTACACTCCCCTCTTCTCCAGGTGCATAAACGCTTATTATGACCCACTTTTCGCATCCAACCCTTATTTTAATCCACATAATCCTTGAATTTACACATTTATATTCCCTTTTCTAAATTCCATAACTGGTCCTTCAACATTATTGCTACCCCTTCCTTAGCTCTAACTCTCTCAGATACTCCTGACTTAATCCCATTTATTTCTCCCCACTGAAACTCGCCTAAACCCTTCAGCTTTGTTTCGCTTAGGGTCAGGACATCCAACTTCATTTCATTCATAACATCAGCAATCATCTCTTTCTTATCATCCGCACTACATCCATGCACATTCAAACATCCCAGTTTTATAAAGCTTTTCTTCTCTTTTTTAGTAAATGTGTACAGGAGAAGGGGTTACTAGCCCATTGCTCCCTGCATTTTAGTTGCCTTATACGACATGCATGGCTTACGGAGGATTCTTTTCCACTTCCCCATGGACAATAGAGGAAATAAAGAAGAACAAGAGCTATTAAGAAAAAGAAGAAAAACCTAGATGTGTGTATGTATATATATGCATGTGCATGCCTGTGTAGTGTGACCTACGTATAAGTAGAAGTTGCTAGATATACCTGTTATCCAGCATGTTTATGAGACAGAAAAATGACACCAGCAATCCCACCATCATGTAAAACAGTTTCAGGTTTCTGTTTCACAGTCACTGGCAGGATGGTAGTACCTCCCTGGGTGGTTGCAGTCTACCAACCTACTACCTTTTAAAAATAGGTTGGATAAATACATGAGTGGGTGTGGATGGGTGTGAATTGGACCAGACTAGCTTGTGCTACTAGGTCAGATGCCGTGCTCCTCCCTTAAGTGAATGTGACTGACCTGAACAGGTCAAAGCATTGGCTTAAGTCGGTGGTAGAACTGGACCTGCCTTGCATGGGCCAGTAGGCCTGCTGCAGTGTTCCTTCTTTCTTATGTATCTAAGTGGTTGATGATCTTGCCTCTCAGAGTTCTTTAATTTTTTTTTTACGATGTGGGATGTCAGAGCTATTTGTCCATAATTCTTTGCTATTGCTTTTCTGCCACCTTACATCATTTCATCATCATCCTGACACCATCCTGACATAATCACACCACCACCACCCTAACATCACCCCAATACCACCATAAGATTACCCTAACACCTCATCACACCAAGATTATCCTAACACTACCCCATCACCAAAAAATCACCCTTAACACCGCTACAGCTTTAACCCATTATCACCCCAACAACACCCTAACATTATCCCAACATCCCACAACACCACCCCAACATTATCCCAATTTCTCAATGTCAGCCCAATACCAACGAAACATCCCCCAATACCACCCTAACATCACTACATCATTCCAGTATGGAAATAAATGGTATGATTATTATTATTATAATCAAAAGAAGCGCTAAACCACAAAGGTTATACAGCACGGCGGGGCAGGACAGGATGCAGGGAGAATGGATTGTAAGCGGGAGATGGATGATTAGTAGGATATGGAGTGCAGCAGGACAGTGGATAGTGCAGGGATAGAGGGTAGCAAGAGATCGAGGTAGAAGGGACCGAGGGAGGTGATAGAGGTATAATCATCAGAGTTTGTGTAATAAGTCAGTTTCTGTCAAAAAGTCAACGAGAGAGTCAGGATTAAAGGAGGGTCCATCAGCAAGAAGGGAAGGTAAAGAAAGGGCCGCAGAGCGAAGACCCCGTTGGAGGTAAATTCTGCGTGCTCGTTGACAAAGTGGACAGTCCAACAGAATATGTCGAACAGACACCGGAACCTGACAATGCTCACAGAAAGGGGCAGGGAGCCTCTCCATGAGATACCCGTGCATAAGACGAGTGTAGCCAATGCAAAGACAGGAGAGTGTAATCTCCCAACCTTGACATTGGTGACAAGAAGAAGGCTAGAAACCTATACTCGGTTTAATAGAATTTAGTTTGTTATTTAGCAGGTCAGACCAGTGTTGTTGCCAACGGGTGCGAAGGTGGGTAGCAATGACCGCAAAATAGTCAGTAAAAGGAACACCTCTATATGAAACTTGAAGGTCATGTACTGCTGACCGCGCAGCAGTGTCTGCCTTTTCATTGCCCTGTACGTCAACATGACCAGGGAATCAACAAAAAACAATATCTTTGTGCTTGCTAGAGATACAGCGTAACCAAAGTTGGATACGAAGAACTAGGGGGTGAGGTGTATCAATTTTACGGATACCCTGTAAAGCACTAAGGAAGTCTGAAGCGACCACAAATGGCGATACAGGCATAGATCCACCTTCTGTTCCTTCCCTTCACTCTTCTCTGTCTGCACAACTCCTTTCTTCAGCCCAACTCGCCATAAGTTTTCCGCCCCCACATGTAGCTTTAACCCACTTATCGAGATACTCTACCTTCAGATTTCTTATCTTTCTCGCAAATCATGCATAGGATATCCCAAATGGCATACAATTCAGCTTAAATATGCTAGGGGTAAGAGATGCCCTTGCACGACGCTGTCTGGAAACACTGCTGCGAATCCGACGCCGTCAGACGACTTTGAACCATCAACCATCACTATACACTGCGATATCATGGGAAGAGAACGGAAGTGGTCTAGAAAAAAAGAGTGAGAAGCCGCCGTAGGTAGGCGGGCTTTCGCGCAAGGTAGAGGAATAGAACAGACACAGACAGCAGGAACTTCCCAAGGGGGTAGGGGAAAGGGAGATGTCACATGAACATATAGAGGTGATAGCTGAAGGGAATAAATGGTATGAAATACCGACACAATGGAAAAATAAACACATAAGCAGTATAATGTGATCCTTTATTGACAACGTTTCGCCCATGCAGTGGGCTTTATCAAGTCACAAACAGATCTACCTGGATAAAAGATACATGAGTATTTATAGGATTTAGTCAGGTGGAGAAAGCTGCATGTGATAGTCTTCAAAGTAGGGTGATGGAGTCTTAAACCTTGGGTAGCTTTAAAAAAAGATTGGACAAGTATATGGGTAGACCTTCTGCAGTGTTCCATTCTTAAGTTCTATGTGGGATAGCGAAGAAGTTTCTTGGCAATAGGTTCAGCTATGTTGTAGAAGCCGTTGTTCTGGTTGAAGTTGTTGGATATACCGATAAGTGATGATTCCAGGATTCTTCGGTATTGAGTGTTGTCTTCTCTGGCGATGAGTCTTGCGTTTCTGTAGTTGATTAAATGGTTGTGTGAATTTTGGTGTTGAACACAGGCATTTCTTGGGTCGTCAGATCTGCCTGCATACTGGTGTTCTGAAATACGTGTTTGGAGGTCTCTGGATGTTTCGCCGATGTATAATTTGCTGCAGTCATTACAAGGGATTGTGTATACCCCTGCAGTGGATTGAAGCTTGTCCTGTCTGTTACTGGTAATGTTCTTGATGGTGGTGGATGTGGAGGTAGATACTTGGAATGAGGTATTGGAAAAAATGTTGGCAATGTGTTTGGCAATGGAGTTGGTGGGGAGGACTATGCATCTCTTCTCGGCAGTGTCTTCTCTGGGTGTGTTGAAGATGTTTAATGCCTGTCATCTGCAGTCTCTAATAAAATGACAAGGATTGTGAAGTTTAGAAAAAACTTGCTCAATAAGGGAGCATTCTTCCTCAAGGAACTCACTGCTGCAGATTCTGAGCGTGCGCAGGAACAAGCCTATAATTACAACACGTTTAGTTTTGATGTCATGGTGAGAGTAGAAGTGGAGAAGATCGTGTTGGTTGGTAGGTTTTCGATAGACTTTAAAACGAAGTTCATGGTCAGCTCTGCAGAGAAGAACATCAAGGAAAGGAAGAGTGTTGTCGACTTCTTCTTCTAGTGTGAACTGGATTGATGGCTCCCCCTGGTTGAGTTTGTGTTGGAGAGCATGAACGTTGCAGCGTCTGGGAGTAATGATGAGAAAGTCGTCACGACACCACGACACCAAAACTAAACATGGTGTAATTATAGGCTTTTTCCTGCGTGCGCTCAGAATCTGCAGCAGTGAGTTCCTTGAGGAAGAATGCTCCCTTATTGAGCAAGTTTTTTCTAAACTTCACTATCCTCATCACTTTATTAGAGACTGCAGACGACAGGCATTAAACATCTTCAACACATCAAGAGAAGACACTGCTGAGAAGAGATACATAGTCCTCCCCACCAACTCCATTGCCAAACACGTTGCCAACATTTTGTCCAGTATCTCATTCCTAGTATCTACCTCCACATCCACCACCATCAAGGACATTTGTGGAAACTTTTGAGTCACGCAAGTTCCACAGGGTAAGTGAGCCGCTAGGAGCCTTAAACATACCATGGATCAGCCCTCGGAGTTTATAAACCCACACACCCAACCAAAACAAGCATACACATTCAAGTTGTCGAAGGTAACAATTGTGTACATTTTAATTGATAGATTTATTCACCTAAGAAAGCCTAGGAAAGTTTGTACAGTTAGTAACTAATATTAGGATTATTGAGGCAACGTTAGATATTAATAATGTAGTTCTAACACCTTAATATAGGTAGATATAAGCCCCAAATAGACGAACCTTGGGTTATGTTAGCTAGAGAGAACTGGCAGCCCACACTTGAATCTAAGCGGGAGTGATGCTTACTCCTTCTTAGCAGATCAGACTTCAAGGAATGAACAAGCGCTGTGAACAGTGCAGCATCCCCACATGACTTCCATCTGTCCAGGGGCCCTGGAGGAGAGATCCCGAAGTACCGCGGATATCTCTCTCCATCCAGACCTATTGCAGTAAGACTAGACTTTCTTTCTCTCAGTATCTGGCCAGTTTTCTGGGGGAAACGTTAGTGAGTTATCTGTGGGTCTTGAGTGAACGGACGCTTTTGTATTGGTATGTACCAGTGTCGTCTCTTAAGTTCAAGTCTGGAAGCTAGTGTCTCTTACTGTTTAGATATTGCTTGGAGGATATATCCTAGAACTGGGGATTCTGAGTTAATACAAGACACTAATACCACTTAATTTACAGGTGAAGACTCTTCCCTTCACATGGTGTTTGGAGGGGTTTATAGCTTAGGAAGATCTAGGATCCACATGTCCACTCCATCAAGTAAGTTAAACCCTTTCCTAATAGTGCATGTAGTGGGGAGTTCTTTTTACTGCAGTTAGCTAGAAATTTGTCCCATAGCCACTTGTAAGTCTGAGAGAAGTGTCTCAGAGTATCGGTGTCAACAGTGCTTGCTCTAAGTGCAGCTTACAAGAAGGCAGTCCCAAAACAAGTTTCTACAACATTACCAGTAACAGACAGGACAAGCTTCAATCCACTGCAGGGGTATACACAATCCCTTGTAATGACTGCAGCAAATTATACGTCAGCGAAACATCCAGAGACCTCCAAACACGTATTTCAGAACACCAGTACGCATGCAGATCTGACGACCCAAGAAATGCCTGTGTTCAACACCAAAATTCACACCATTTAATCAACTACAGAAACGCAAGACTCATCGCCAGAGAAGACAACACTCAATACCTAAGAATCCTGGAATCATCACTTATCTGTATATCCAACAACTTCACAGTGCCATGTCTTGAGGAAATTAAAATCTCATCGGATTTACAAAACAAATTTCAACCACACAATAGAGCGAAAAACTAATGTCAAAGACCTGGGAGTGATCATGTCAGAGGATCTCACCTACAAGGACCATAACACCGTAGCAATTGCATCTGCTCGAAAAATGACAGGATGGATAATGAGAACCTTCAAAACCAGGGATGCCAATCCCATGTTGACACTTCTCAGGTCTCTTGTTCTATCTAGGCTGGAATATTGCTGCACACTAACAGCACCTTTCAAGGCAGATGAAATTGCTGACCTAGAAAATGTGCAGAGAACCTTCACGGCCAGCATAACTGTGATAAACCACCTAAATTACTGGGAATGCTTGAAGTTCCTAAACCTGTACTCTAGAACGCAGGCAGAGATACATTATTATATACACTAGTGAAAATTCTAAAAGATTGTACTAAAATTACGATAAACCACCTCAACTACTGGGAACGCTTGAAGTTCTAAACCTGTACTCTCTAGAACGCGGTGGAGATACATTATTATATCACATGGAAAATTCTTGAGGGCTTAGTACCAAACTTGCACACAAAAATCACTCCCTACGAAAGCAAAAGACTCGGCAGGCGATGTAACATTCCCCCAATGAAGAGCAGGGGTGCCACTAGCACATTGAGGGACAACACAATAAGTGTCAGGGGCCCAAGATTGTTCAACTCCCTTTCCAGCATACATCAGGGGATTACCAACAAACCCTGGCTGTCTTCAAGCAGGCACTGGACAGGCACCTCAAGTCGGTACCTGATCAGCCGGGCTGTGGTTCGTACGTTGGACTGCGTGCGGCCAGCAGTAACAGCCTGGTTGATCAGGCTCGTGGTCCAACAGGAGGCCTAGTCACAGACCTGGCCGCGGGCGTTGACCCTGGAATTCTCTCCAGGTAGACTCCAGGTAAACTTGTACACGAGAGTCATTCCCTACGAAAGCAAAAAACTCGGCAGGCGATGTAACATCCCCCAATGAAAAACAGGGTGCCACTAGCACGTTGAGAGACAACACAATAAGTGTCAGGGGCCCAAGACTATTCAACTGCCTCCCAGCATACATCATGGGGATTACCAACAAACCCCTGGCTGTCCTCAAGCAGGCACTGGACAGGCACCTAAAGTCAGTACCTGACCAGCCAGGCTGTGGTTCCGTTGACTGCATGCAGCCAGCAGTAACAGCCTGGTTGATCGGCTCTGATCAACATAGGCCTGGTCAGACCGGCCAGGCGTGACCCCTGAACCAGGTATAGAACAACGGCTTCTACAACATAGCTGAACCTATTGCCGAAACTTCTTTCGCTATCCATAGAACTTAAGAATGGAACACTGCAGAAGGTCACCCATATTGTCAACTCTGGTATGGCTCAGGTGTAGGCCATCATCCTGGTATGGATCAGAGCCATTCAGTGCCCTGGTGATGGACCAGGTGTTTGGCTCCTCAGTACCCTGGTGATGGACCAGGTGCT
This sequence comes from Cherax destructor, assembly GCA_009830355.1. Lineage (NCBI taxonomy): Eukaryota > Metazoa > Arthropoda > Malacostraca > Decapoda > Parastacidae > Cherax > Cherax destructor. The sequence continues at coordinate 76,011 of WNWK01007202.1, read as the reverse complement.
TCAGCTCCTTCAACGCCCTGGTGATGGATCATGCTTGGCTTATTCAGTGCCCTGTGATGGACCAGGTGCTTCAGCTCCTTTGGTGCTCTTGTGATGGACCAGGTGCTACAGCTTCAGTACCCTGTTTTATAGTGCCCTGATTATCAAAGCATATTCCATGGATGGAGTAGGTGGTGGTAGAGTTTTGTTTGTGGGATTGGTTTTGGGTTAGGAACTGCTAGCGTGGACCAGTTGGCTTCGCAGTGTTCCTTATTTCTGTTTTCTTGTGAGTGAGAAGGGTTGGATTTGAACGGGACTTGCACAATTGTTTGGGGGGGGGGGGAGGGGGTTGTCGGTGTTTGTTCCTTAGATGGGGATAGGTTGGACAAATATTTTTGTTGGTGGGTTGGTTTTGACATGGACCTGCCAAGTATGGGCCAGTAGGCCTGTTGCAGTGTTCCTCCTTTCTTATGTTCTTATGTTAAAGCTACCCAAGGTTTAAGACTCCATCACCCTACTCTGAAGACTGTCACATGCAACATTCTCCACCTGACCCAGCATTCTCCACCTGACTAAATCCTATAAATACTCATATATCTTTTATCCAGGTAGATCTGTTTGTGACTCGATAAAGCCCACTGCGTGGGCGAAACGTTGTCAATAAAGGATCACATTATACTGCTTTATGTGTTTATTTTTCCATCATTCCAGTATCACCAAAATGCCAACCTGACAACCCAACACCACCCCAACATCCTACCAACACCAACTCAACACCCCACCTCAACATTACACTAACATAACTAACGCGACACCAACATTACCCTAACACTACCTAAACACCACCCCAAAATCACCACAATGCCATCCCGACACTACCCCAGCATCACCTTATGAGACTTGGACCTGCCTCGCATGGGCCAGTAGGCCTGCTGCAGTGTTCCTTCTTTCTTATGTTCATATGTTCTCTCTAACTCCTTTGAAACTTTCCTTAACACCTTACCAACACTCCCCAGCGCCACCCCAACACCACCCCAGCGCCACCCTGCGCCACCCAACGCCACCCAGCGCCACCCCTGCGCCACCCATGCGCCACCCCAACACCACCCAGCGCCACCCCAACACCACCCCAGCGCCACCCCTGCGCCACCCCAACACCACCCCTGCGCCACCACATCACAAAGTTTTAGAAAGGATATATTAAAGCAATGGTTTGGCACTTGAGTTGTAGAGTGAAACAAACTCCAGGCAGCGTCGCTGTGGCGACAACTCTGGGTTAACACAGGTTGGACGAGTGCATGAGTTAGACCTGCCTAACATGGGTCAGTAGGCCTGCTGCAGTGCTCCATCTTTCTTAAGATAACGCTCCCCAGCACCACCACCAACACTCCCACCACCAACACTCCCCAGCACCACCACCAACACTCCCCAGCAACACCACCACCACCACTCCCCAGTACCACCACCACCACCACTCCCCAGTACCACCACCACCACCACTCCCCAGTACCACCACCACCACTCCCCAGTACCACCACCACTCCCCAGTACCACCACCACCACTCCCCAGTACCACCACCACCACTCCCCAGTACCACCACCACCACTCCCCAGTACCACCACCACCACTCCCCAGTACCACCACCACCACTCTCCAGTACAACCACCATAACTCCCCAGTACAACCACCATAACTCCCCAGTACAACCACCATAACTCCCCAGTACCACCACCATAACTCCCCAGTACTACCACCACTCCCCAGTACCACCACCACCACCACTCCCCAGCACCACCACCAATGCTCCCCAGCACCACCACCACCACTCCCCAGCACCACCAACAATGCTCCCCAGCACCACCACCACCACTCCCCAGCACCACCAACAACACTTCCCAGCACCACCACCAACGTTCCCCAGCACCACCACCAACATTCCCCACCACCACCAACAACACTCCCCACCACCAACAACACTCCCACCACCAACAAACTCCCCACCACCAACCACCAAACTCCCCATCCACCACCACCCACACTCCCCACCCCACCCCCAAACACTCCCCACCACCCCCACCAACACCCCCACCACCACCACCAAACTCCCTCCACCACCACAACACTCCCCACCACCACCAACAACACTTCCCCACCACCCCCAAACCAACAACAACACTCCCCACCACCACCAACAACACTCCCACCACCACCACCACCAACAACACTCCCAGCACACCACCAACACTCCCCAGCATCACCAACAACACTCCCCAGCACCACCACAACACTCCCCACACCAACACCAACACTCCCCAGCACCACCACCAACACTCCCCACCACCACCAACAACACTCCCCACCACCACCAACAACACTCCCACCACCACCACCAACAACAACACTCCCCACCACCACCACCAACACTCCCCACCACCACCACAACAACACTTCCCAGCATCACCACCAACACTCCCAGCATCACCAACAACACTCCCAGCATCACCAACAACACTCCCCAGCACCACCACCAACACTCCCCAGCACCACCACCAACACTCCCCAGCACCACCACCAACACTCCCCAGCACCACCACAACATCCCCAGCATCACCTCCAACACTCCCCAGCATCACCTCCAACACTCCCCAGCACAACCACCAACACTCCCCAGCATCACCTCCAACACTCCCCAGCATCACCTCCAACACTCCCCAGCACCACCAATAACACCTCTCCCTCAACATTTTCTGGCGGCCATTTATATAGTAGATAGAATTAATATGACATTTCTTGTATTAAGGGGAGACCGTCTTCCCACACAGGTCTGGAGACGTCTTCCCAACAGTCTGAGCACCCCACACCGTCTGGAGACCTCTTCCCAACACGTCTGAGCCCCCACACAGTCTGACCTCTCCCACACAGTCGGAGACCCTCCCATTCTACGCACCACCAGGTCTGGAGACGTCTTCCCACAGCAGACCCTCCACGGTCTGGAGACCGTCTTCCACACAGGTCTGGAGACCGTCTTCCCACACAGGTCTGGAGACCGTCTTCCCACACAGGTCTGGAGACCGTCTTCCCACACAGGTCTGGAGACCGTCTTCCCACACAGGTCTGGAGACCGTCTTCCCACACAGGTCTGGAGACCGTCTTCCCACACAGGTCTGGAGACCGTCTTCCCACACAGGTCTGGAGTCTTAAGGTTAGACCGCTTCCACACAGGTCTGGAGACCGTCTTCCACAGGTCTGGAGACCGTCTTCCCACACAGGTCTGGAGACCGTCTTCCCACACAGGTCTGGAGACAGTCTCCCCACACAGGTCTGGATTATTATTATTATGATCAAAAGAAGCGCTAAACCAACACAGGTCTGGACACCGTCTGTAAGATTTGGAGGTTGTCAGGTGCGGAGAGCGCCTAACAGGTGTGGAGAGCGCCTAACAGGTGTGGAGAGCGCCTAACAGGTGTGGAGAGCTCCTAACTGGTGGAGCGTGCCTAACATGTCTGGAGTGTCTACCAGGTCTGAAGTACATGGAAAAGACAAATAGCCAAGGACTTGTAAATTCACACTGACGGTCTGGAGACCGTCTACTAGGTATAGTGACCGTCCACCAGGTCTGGTGTCCGTCCACCAGGTCTGCCGATCTTCCACTAGTTCTGGCGACCGTCCACCAGGTCTAGCGACCGTCCACCAGGTCTAGCGACCGTCCACCAGGTCTAGCGACCGTCCACCATGTCTAGCGACCGTCCACCAGGTCTAGCGACCGTCCACCAGGTCTAGCGACCGTCCACCAGGTCTTGAGACAGTCTACTAGGTCTGGAATTAGTAAGTTTATTCAGGTATTCACATATACAGTTACATAAATTATCATACATAGCAGTGGCAGGACAACATGCATAAGAAGTTACTTTAGATGCGTAGGTCAGTTTCCTTCAGCTGGTAGATGGGAAGGGAGGATGACAAGAGGGGAGGTTCGCTAGAGTGTGGGGGCGCTGCTGAATTGATGGGGATGGGGGGGAGCAGGAGAGGGGGAAGGGAGCTGCCAAAAGGAGGGAAGGAATGGGTGGGTGTCGTGTGGAGGAGGGGAGAGGTCGCGGATTGGGGTCGGGGAGAGGGTGGGGTGAGAGAGAGTGGCGGAAGGGGAGAGGGAGGAGAAAGAGAAAAGGTGTGGGTGGGGGATGGAGTGGGGTGTGAGGGGTGGGGAGGGTTAGTTAAGATGTGGAGGGGTGCTGTTGGTGCGGTGCTTGGGGAGAGGGAGGGAGAGGGAGGGAGGGAGGGAGGAGGGAGGGAGGGAGGAAGGGTAAAGGAGAGGATGAGAGGGAGGGAGAAGAGGAGGGGACGGGAGGAAAGGAGAATAATGGTGAGGGTAAAGATAAGAAAAGTAACTTATTAACGAGGAAGGAGGAGGCCAGGCAGAAAAGAGAGGTGGGGAGAGGGGTAAAGTAGGATAACTCAAAGAATCAAGGTAAGATAAGAAATGCAAAAATAAATTTAATAAAAGAGTAACACATTAAGGAGGAAGAGTAGGGGAGGGAGGTGCAGGAGGGAGGGGAAGGAGGGAGGAAAGCGAGGGTTGCGCAATAGGTGTTCCCCCTCCCGTTCGTCCTCCCCTTCGCCTCCACTCCCCCAATCTCCCCCTCCTCCTTTCCCCCATCCTCCTCCTCCTCGTGTCAGCTCAAGCTGGGTTTTGATTGGTGTTGAGGTAAGGCGAGCTGTGGTTGGCTGCAGCCTGGCTGGCTGGCTAGCTGGCTGGCTGGCTGGCTGGCTGGAGGTGGAGGGGGGCTCTAAGGGAGGGAGGGGGAAAGAAGGGGAAGGGGGAGCAGAAATGGGTGGCTGGAGGGAGGGAGGGAGGCACTGAGGGAGGGGGGAGCAGCAGTCGCTTGGGTCATCTCCGCTCACCGTCGCAGCAGCAGCCACTCCATCTTCCTGCCCTCCTCCATCCTGCTACTACTACTGCTGCTGCTGCTGTCACTCCAGCTTGCCGAGTCTGTCGCTGGTGCCGCCGTCAGCCAGTGTCAGCGCCACACACCGTCGTCAGGAAGGTTGGTGAGTGTGTGTGAGAGGAGGCGAGCCAGGTCGGTGGTGGCAGCACCTCCATAACAAAGACTGTAGGGGAGGTGGACTGGCCTGTATGGCATGACTACTACACTAACCACTACATACTACACTATGTATACCCAGCTCACCCACTGCTGTATGATTGTAGCACACTACAGTACAGCAAGTGAGGTTTCTGATGGTATTGACACCGACAATCACGTAAAGAAAGATGTGTTGTAACTAGGACATATATATTAAGGAGACGTCTCTCCCACCTGACGTTTCATTGCATTGATAACCCCCTCCCCCCCGTTGGACGAAAATCTTCACAATAATGACCCTCGTTACCGTCTTACAGCACAGAAAATGGCTAAATAAGTACAAAACGATCTTTGAGACAACGTTTTGCCCACAAAACTTGATCAAGTAACAGATTGAAGAGTAACTTGATAAAAACCACTGTGGGCGAAACCCCAAAGGATCGCATAACTGGATTTGTCTTCATGTTATTATATAACATTTGTCTCCAAATGGCTAAGGACCCCAATGGAAATAAAGTCACTTTGACTCTTTTGGGTTATCCTATGTTCTCTGCACATATGCTGGTATGTATGATAAATTTGTGTATACCTCAATAAACTTACTAATAGCCAGACCTCAGACGTGCTGCCACTCATGTCACTGGGGAAACTTGGGTTAAAGCACTACGGTCCATGGCTGTTTTTTTAATTATTTTTCTGGATATTGTATTGTGCATTTAATTCTTTGTGTTGTCAAGTGTCCTGGGACTATATCTTATTTTTTCTCAAGAGGTCTCAGTTGAAATGTCATTGTTTGATTTTATTACTGCAATCATGGCAGACGTCTATATATATTTTTTTATTCAAGCAAGTTTATTCAAGTAATTCACTATAATTTTTGGTTATTGTTGTTGTCATTGTTTTTCATTCTATATTAATCATGTACCAATGTTAATTCTTAAAATTAAAAAAAAATCTAAGCTGAAATAAAGCAGCAGCAGTCAGTATGGTGGGAGTGGAGATTTGTCTGCAAGCTTAACCTAAACTCAGAAAGTTATCTAAAAAGAAAGGTGCAACCTGGAGTATACCTGGAGAGGGTTTCAGGGGTCAATGCCCCCATGGCCTGGTCTGTGACCAGGCCTCAACAACTTAAATTTCCACATAACATTTGATTTTGTTAGACCATGATGTTATACACTTTGTTAGACTAGGTGATGTTATAGACTTTGTTGGGTTAGGTCATGTTAACTTTTACAGCCTTGATGCTTTTCAGCTTTCTTCCCAAGTGTCATGTCTTCATGGAAGAAAGCTGATCATGTGAGCTTTTGCATTACTTATTTATTAATGAATCCATAGGGTTCCTATATCTGCTACATATTTTTCCATATAACATTATTAGATAAAGTTGAGACTATATTTTGTGTGGTTTATTATAGCAGTTTGACTTGGATATGTCCAATAAGGCCAGAAGTATTGCTAACAAAATTTTTGCATTATAGCATTTTATCTTTTATATACTGTGACAAAAAATAGTCATAAGATAAGAGAGATAAGATAGGCAAATTTTCAAGCATTCAGTCTTCAAATATAGTACAGTACATTGTTTTTGAGTAAAAAACAATTTTCTGGTACTGTTTTTCAACACAAGTCTTGTTTTATGCGAATTTGCTGTAAGATAAGATTTGTTAGGATTTTTAACCCAGAGGGTTAGCCACTCGGGCTAACCCAAGAAAGCCATTGCGTCATCGGGAACTTACCATTGGGGTCCTTCAGTTTTGTCTCCCGGGATGCGACCCATACCAGTCGATTAATACCCAGGTACCTACTTACTGCTAGGTGAACAGGGACAGCAGGTGTAAGGAAACATGGCTAACGTTTCCACCCGTGTCAGGGATTGAACCACGGATACTCGCTGTATTAATGTTATACCATACCAACAAGTAGACAAGACACATGCAACAGTTTGGTATCATTACTGCTGATAAGGTTTTTCTGCATAGCAGGCTTCCTCAGTTCAAATAGGGGTGACTTAAATATCGGAAACAACTGTAAGTGGAAAGATAAATACGAGGCGATTAGTCCCTCAGCAGAGAGATCACTGAATTAGAGCAAAAACTTAGGATGTCATACCAAACAGAAGTACAAAGGAAACAAAATGTCATTAAGATATTGCAAGAAATCCAAAATATTTTTATTCCTATACAAAATCCAAGCTAAGAACTACCTGTAGAATTGGACCATTAAAGAGGAGACTCGTATAATGACGATGAACAGGAAATGAGTGAAATTGTAAAAGAATCAGTATGAGTCATTGTTCAGCAACCCACTAAATGACAGCAAGGTAGAGAATGCAGAAACATTTTTCACTCAAGCAGAAAGTTGATCAGACCAACTGACAATAGTACAAATTCCATAGATTTCGAAAAGGAAATAGATAATGCGCCCACTCACTCAGCACCTGGACCAGATTCATGGAATGCCCTGTTTATAAAAATGTGCAAAGTACCACTAACACAGGCTCTTAGTATTCTTTGGAGAAAAAGCCTAGATGTAGGTAAAATACCTGAGTCCTTAAAGAGTGGAGACATAGCTCCTTTGCATAAGGGAGGTAGTAGAGCACTAGCTAAAAATTACAGACCAGTAGCTCTAATGTCCCACATCATAAAAATCTTTAAAAGAATGATGAGACATCAGATTACAAATTTCACGGAAGAGCACAACCGGCATAACCCAAACCAGCATGGTTTTAGAGCAGGACAATCATGCCTGTCACAGCTGCTGAACCACTATAACAGAATTACAGAAGTGTTGGAAGGCAACCAAAACAGATTTTGCAAAGGTGTTTGACAAAGGCAGTCATGGAGTAATAGCACAAAGTGAGGGCCGTAGGCATTAAGGGAAAGGTAGGCAGATGGATTTTGGGATTCCTAACACACAGAACACAAAAAGTAGTAGTAAACAGAGCAAGATCCAGCATCAGCGAGGTCAAAAGCTCAAGTGCCCGAAGGCACTGTCCTTGTACCACTGCTGTTTCTCATCCTCATAGCAGACATAAATAATAAAAAAAACACCTGTCACAGTTTTGTATCATCATTTTCAAATGACACTAAAATAAGCATGAAAGTCACTATGGTAGAAGACACTGAAAATTTACAGGAAGATATAAGCAGTGTTTTCCAGTGGGCAGTGGCAACAACATGACGTTCAATGGTGATAAGTTCCAACTGCTTAGGTATGGAAAGAATGTAGAACTCAAAAGGAAAACGGTATACAAAACTTAAGAGGATCATCAAATAGAATGAAAGGAACATGTGAAAGACTTGGGGATAACTATGTCAGCTGATCCTTCTTTCAAAGAACATAAGACAAAGGTCATGACAGCCAGGAGAATGATGGGGTGGGTATTGAGAACCTTCAAAACAAGGGAAATAATACCAATGGTTTACCTACCTGGAGTGTACCTGGAGGGTATTCCTTGGATCAACGCCCCCGCAGCCTGGTCCACGACCAGGCCTCCCGGTGGATCAGGGCCTGATCAACCAGGATGTTACTGCTGGCCGCATGTAGTCCAATGTACGAACCACAGCCTGGCTGATCCTGCACCGACTTTAAGTATCTGTCCAGCTCCCTCATGAAGGCAGCCAGGGTCCTATTGGTAATTCCCCTTATGCATGGTGGGAGGCTGTTGAACAGTCTTGGGCCCCAAACACTTATGGTGTTTTCTCTTAGTGTACCAATGGCACCCCTACTTTTCATTGGGGGTATTTTGCAGCGCCTGCCAAGTCTTTTACTTTCGTAGGGAGTGATTTCTGTGTGCAGATTCGGTACCATTCCTTCTAGGATTTTCCAAGTGTAGATTATGATGCATCTCTCGCCTGCTTTCAAACAAGTACAAGTCAAGTGCTTCCAAGCGTTCCAGTAGTTGAGGTGTTTGATAGAACCTAAATGTGAGGTGAAGGTTCTCTGTACACTCCTAGATCTGCAATTTCACCTGCTTTGAACGGAGATGTTAATGTACAGCAATATTCCAGCCTAGAGAGAACAAGTGATTTGAAAAGGATCATCATTAGCTTAGCACCTCTTGTTTTGAACATTCTCATTATCCATCCTATCATTTTCTTTGCAGTTGTGATCGTGGCACTGTTGTGATCCTTGAAAATGAGATCCTCATACGTTACCACTCCCAGGTCCCTCACATTATTTTTCCGCTCTATTGTATGATCAGAGTTTGTAGTATACTCAGTTCTAGTTATTATCTAATCCAGTTTTCCATAATGGAGTGTAGTTGGAATTTGTCTTCATTGAACATCATATTGTTTTACATTGCCCATTGGAAAACTTGGTTTATATCTTCTGGGAGGTTAACCATGTCTTCAATAGATGACAGTCTCAGACACTTTTCAAATCAATAGTTCTCCCTCATTTGGAATATTGCTGTGTTGATGGCCCCATTCAAGGCAAGAAAATATCAAGTTGATGAGCCTTCAAAGAACAAAAATATGCCATGAGCATTAACTCGGATCAAACGGCATAGAGCCTGTAAGTGAAAAAGCATTTGAAATTCTAGGGAGTAAAGTTCTGAATATTACTCATTTACACGGGAGGTCATATATATACCTAGATGATACTCGAGGGCCTGGTCCCAAATCTGCACACTGCCATAACAGCATACTAGAGTGAGAGAGATGTGAGGAAGCACAAAATAAACCCAGTGAAAAGCAGGGGTACTGTGGGCACAATAAGTGAACACTGTAACACTGTATCAACATTCATGGCCCCAAATTATTCAACATCTTACCAGAAGATATCAGAAACACTGCTGGAACAAGTGTAGACATCTTCAAGAGAAAACTGGACAAGTATCTTCACCAGTTGCCAGATCAACCAGGCTGTGATGGATATGTGGGGCAGCGGGCCTTCGGCAGCAACAGCCTGATTGACCATGTAAGCACCAGATGAGGCTGGGCTCTAGGGGCAGACTCAAAACTCATCAAAGGTATATCAAAGTGTGAAATAGAAACCTGTTAAAATGTTTTTGCACTAGAAGGCTTGCTGATCTTTTCTTTCTGTCTCATCATGAACATGTAAGATAACATAAACTGTGGTTTGATTGGCAAAGCACTCACTTCACACACTTGGAGTTTTCATAGTTCAATCCCCGGCATGGGTAGAAATGTTTTGCATGCTTCTTTACACCTGCTGTCCCTGTTCACCTAGCAGTAAGTGTTAGTCTACTGGTATGGGTTGCATCCTGGGTAACAAGACTGAAGGACCCTAATGGAAGTAAGACTGACAATCCTCAGTGACACACTGACTTTCTTGGGTTATCCTGGGTGGCTAATCTTCTGAGTTAAAAATCTGAAATAAATCTCATCTTAATCTTCTCCTGTGTGTTTTTTGATAGCTCTTAATCCTGTAATATTTCTTTTCCAACCTAGAAAGCCTGGTCTGTCACTCTATTTTTCCCGTTTATTAAAAGTCGTCTTATAAATATTTAGTCATTTTAATTATTTTCAAAAGATTCTTGCAATATTTGCAAATAAATTCATATCCAGACTTGTGTCCTGGAGGGGTTTGGGATATTTTCTGTTTAGAGGGACATCTAGACTGTTGTATCTGCATACCTCTGGCAAGACAGATACAGCCTCTCCTCACTTAAAGACGGAGTTCCGTTCCTAAGACCACGTTGGTAAACAAATTCGTCGCTAAGTGAGGAGCATACTATAATGGTAGTGGGTTTGTGTCAACCATCTTTGATATTGTTTTAATGTCACCTTTGCACCATTACCTACCTACCATTTATAACATTTCTGGTATATTTTTTTAAATGTTTATACAGTAGTGTACTGTATATTGTAATAAACAGAATAGAGGAAATCAGCTTTAATATGCATTATTTAGGTATGCATACTGGTCAGAGAGCTCGTTGTAAGTCCGAGTTGTCGGTAAATGAGTACATCGCTAAGTGAGGAGAGGCTGTATAGTGTGGAAAGTTTCTTTTTTTTTCAGGCCACCTTGCCTGTGGGAGATGGCCAGCATGTAAAAAAAATAATCATAGACTGTACTGTTTCCTTGTCGTAAGTCATTTATATACTGTAAATTAAAAACATTACAAGGTCTGCATTAAATAGATGACACTGAGAAAACTTAAAAAGATCAAGTACTGAAAGAGAGAGTAGAAAGATGACCGAGACATAAGCACATAAGGAATAAAAAGCCATCTGGGATATTGGAAAGAATCCCAAATACAGTGGAGCCCCGGTGTTCGTGATGCTCCAAACTCGAACAATTATGTTAGTGTATTTTTGTAAGTGCTTTTGTAAGTTATTTTTGGGGGTCTAAAAGGTACTAGTCTAATTTACATTATTCCTTATGGGAATAAATTTGTTTGGTAATGGCACTTGAACAGCATTCTGGAGCGAAAAAATCACGAAAACCGGGGGTCCACTGTATTACTATACATATGCAAACTCCAAGTAAGAACTACCTGTAGATTTGTACCATTGATCACACGTGGTTTATACACTGACAATGAAAAGGAAATGAGTGAAATTCTAAAAGACCAATATGAGTCGATGTTCAACAACCTGCTAAATAAAAGCAGGGTGGAGAATGCAGAAATTTTTTATTCTCATTGAAGGCCACACAGACTATATAACTGGCATAAACACTAGTTCCATAGAATTTGAAAAATAATAGAAAGGTTGCCCACACATTCAGTACCTGGACTGGATTTGTGGAATTCCTTATTCATAAAAAAATGCAAAGCACCACTTGCACAAGCACTTGGTATTCTTTGGAGAGCATTTAGATCTGGGCGGAATACCGGAGACCTACCTTAACCCTTTGAGGGTCCAAGCCGTAGATCTACGCATTGTCCACAGGGTCCAAGAATTTTCAATTTTTTTTTCTTATGAAATGGTAGAGAATCTTTTTCTAAAGGTAATAAAACAAAAAGTATGAAATTTGGTGGAAAACTGGCGAAATTACACTATCACAAATTTGACTGTGTCAGTGATATTTACATTTCTGCGATCAGAAATAAAGTGATCAGAAATTGGTAATTTTGCCAATTTCACACAAAGTTCAAAATATTCCAATTTCAAAACAGCATCCAGAATAAACAATGCAGGCATTCCCAGCACTAAAATAACATTTCCTCTGTTTATTAGTTATGTTTCCAGGCTTTACACTTGAATTACATTTTTATTTTTTATTTACATAAAGAATTTTTATTCACACCAAAAATAGATGAATTACTCTTATGCAATATTGTAATAATTGTATAAACACTATCAGTGCATTTGTAAACGTATATTAGACCCACCAGTTGATGTGTATTGGTCGCGTGATGTGATTTGTTTACTCCAGAAAATCAGCAAAAATCAAACATTTCCGCTACTTTGAGCTCAATTAGAAGCTATTTTCAGTACTAAAACCAATCAAAATCATCTCTATTTCTGTAATATATATTCCATTCTATCAAATGAGACCAAGAAACTGTGAATACTACTGTAAAAACCACATGAAAATACACCACAAAGTTGCTGTTTTAATAAAAAAATGCAGTTGCAGTTTTTTTTTCTCATTATGCACTGTGCTTCAGGATCTACTTTATATGGTGCACACTTACCACATAGATGCATTCTCTCATATCTAGGCCCAAATTTACCGATCACAGCTTATCTGAGTGAGCTGAGCTCATGGCGTAGATCTACGGTTTGGACCCTGTGGGCAATGCGTTGATCTACGGCTTGGACCATCAAAGGGTTAAGGAGTGCAGACATAGCTCCTTTGCATAAAGAAGGCAGTAGAGTCCTAGCCAAAAATTACAAGCAGCCTTGACATCACACAAGTCTTCAAAAGAGTGTTGAGATACTAAATTACAAATTTTATGGAACAGCACAATCTGCCCAACCCAAATTTGCATGGTTGGTTGCTTAGAGCTGGAAGATCATGCTTGTCAAATTGCTAAACCACTGGTAAAATTACACTGGTCTGCATTTGGAATGTTTTTAATTTTTATTTTTATTTATGGTTGCGATCTTACATATTCTTGGGCTGCTGATTGTAAATATCTAAACCATTTTGCTCTATCACATAAGGATTTTTAATAAAATACAAATTAATGACTAAAAAATGTGAATTTTTATTAAATTATTACTTTGTTAAAATTAGGCAAGTAATCATGGAAAAGCACATTCTGTTAGTTTTAAGAACATATGAATTCCAAATCAAAATGAATCAAATCAAATGATTTTATTAAAAAAATATGCTCCTAATGGTTAGCCTACATATTGAATCAAAGGAAGGAGGACCGCTTTGATTTTCGCTTGTGCTGTGCATCGAGACCATTATGTTTCAATGACCAGCAGTAATCCGCCATAATAATAATAATAATAATAATTTATTTAGACATGGTACAATGATACATAGTTTGGTAGACTTGATACATAGGTATAAATGAGATGTACATGCCAAAAGCCCCTAATATGCTGTGCATTGCGGGCATTCTTAGGACTATTTAATAGTAGACTACATGGTAAAAAATTATGGTTGATAATTTATAAAAGAAGTATAATTGTGTATCTAAGTTACAAAATTTGAATATAAGTTGAACATAATATATTAATTGTAGCAATGCAACTAATTGAGTGAGATAACAATTTAAAATCATTAATTGCATTGCAGTTACAGTTTACATGGTCATTATAATGTAAATGTTATAGAAACAGTTAGCTTAGTATGTATTATTCATAACAGGTTTTTACATTTAAGTGGTTATTCTACTTTGTTGGGAATGCTTGATATTGAGCATTTAGGTTTGGGTGAGAAGGTGGTTTTTTAGCATCGTTTTGAATTGGGGTACAGGCAGGGTTTCTTTGGCAATGACAGGTAATGAATTCCAAATTTTCGTGCCTTTTATATGCATTGAGTTTTTACATAGTGTTAGATGGACACGGGGAACATCGAGGAGTGATCTGTGTCTAGTGTTATGTTGACATTCCATTTGCCCTGGTATCGAGTTTCCATTGTGCAAATATCCTGATGGAATCGCACTCCTTGTTCCTCACTGTAGTTCCCACAATTGTTGGGATAATAGTCAAGATGTGAGTGCAAAAAGTGCATCTTCACACTCATTCTAGACCCAAGTTGTTGGAAACTTGAAATCAGGTCTTGGATAATTTTTTTCATATTCAGGGCAGCGTCTGTTTCCCAGGAAGTTGTGGACAATCTGCTTGAATGAAGACCATGCATTCACCTCGACACCTGCTAATGCTTCATCAAAATGCTTGTCCTTCATCAATTTTTTAATCTGAGGGCCAACAAAGATTCTTGCCTTTAGCTTGCCTTCACTTATACGAGGAAACTTTGACTTCAGGTATACTTGAAAGCAGTTCCATTCTTGTTTAACCCTTTGACTGTTTTGGTCGTATATATACGTCTTACGAGCCAGTGTTTCGGACGTATAAATACTCAAAAATTCTAGGCTTCAAATCAGCGGGTAAAGCTTTATGCCCACATTGAGAATGGGTCTATGGGTCCAGTGTGCTGTATAAAAAATCCTGCAGCACACAGTGCATAATGAGGAAAAAAAAACTCCGACCGTGTTTTTGGATTAAACCGCCAACTTTGAGGTGTATTTTCGTATAGTATTTATGGTTGTATTCTCTTTTTCATGGTCTCATTTGATAGAATGGAAACATATTACAGAAATAGAATGATTTTGATTAGTTTTATGATGAAAATGACCTTGAAATTGAGCTCAAGTTGTGGAATGTTTGATTTTGCCAATGTTCAAGAGTGTACACAAATCACGCCATTCGTCCAATACAGCAACTGGTAAGTAATATTCTTACAAGTGCACTGATATTATTTATACCATTTTTACAATATGCAGTAGTCTGCATAACAGTAAATCTTCTATTTTTGTGTGAATAAAAATCAAAATAGAAAGCAAGAGTAATTAAGACTAAAGATGATTAATGACAGAGAAAATCTTGTTTAGTGCCAGGAATGTCTGCATTGCTTATTCTGGACCTTATTTTGAAATTGACATCTTTTTATTTTGTATGAAATTGGCCAAATTGTCAATTTTGAACCACTTTATTGGTAGTTGAAATCGGTAAATTGGTGGTTTCTTGTACTCTAGATAGAACAAATGGAGTCTAAAGAAATAGTATGAGTTTGGATCGTACTGTAACAATGGAATTGGCCAAAAATAGGGCTCAGTGGAAACGATGATGCGTATATCGCTGACGTCGCTAACTTCGCGAGGCGTATCCCGACGTTTTCCATCAAATTCCGTACTTTTGGTGTCATTACCATCGGGAAAAGATTCTCTATCATGTCACGAGAAAAAATAATATATTTTTTTTTCCAAAATTTTGCGACATAGAATGACAGTTTCAGAATGGGGCCTCCGACAGTCAAAGGGTTAAGGCCCTCACAAAATTTTTCATAAGCCCTAATTTGATGTGGAGTGGTGGCAGCAAAATTTTCTTTTGGTCAACTAGTCGCACAGTTTTCACGTTTTGATTTCCGGGTAAGAAACTGGTTCTTGGTGGCCAATCTTTTTGTTCATAGTGCTAGCTGTCTGCCCTACTATCCCAAAGACACAGAAAATAGGGATACAGTGCTTGGTGTATCCGCCTTGAAGACCTAGTAAGAGAGTAATAACTTTTAAATCACCACAAATGGGAAAATTGTGATTCTGGTATTTGATTGCAGATATTAGTGTCTTCATATTTGTGTAAGTTTCTGACATTTGGACACTGGGCAATTGGCACAGATGCAGCTGTGTTGCCATTGTAGAGAAGTACAGCCTTTAAACTTTTAGAAGAATCAATGAAGAGTCTCCATTCATGTGCTTTGTATGACATCCCCATGTGTTCAATAAGGCCAGAAATATTTGAACAGAAAACTAAAGATTCCTCTTTGTCAAAGAACTGAGTGAATTCTGCTTCACGATGACGATACCAAGCAAATGTTGTTCCAGGAGCTAGAAGCCTGTGTTCCTTCAGTCTAGAGCCAAGTAACTGTGCACTTTCTTTTGAAGGTTAAGGTCTCTCATCAAGTCATTGAGCCAACTTTGCTGAAGGGTTTGGGATGCATTTGTTGGTGGTTCTAGTGTACTTCCAACTCCTTAGAATCACTGGTATCAGACTCTGATGAAATTTGCCATGTCTCAGGTGGCACTAGTACAGGAATATCTTCAGAGTGTGGAACAGGCCTTATTGCTGAAGGAATATTTGGGTAGTATATTATGTGATCTTTAGTCTTCTTGTTGAATCCAGCTACTTTAGTCATACAAAAGTAGCAGTCATCATGGTAGTTCATCTGCTCCAACCATACCATTGGTACTCCAAAGGGCATACATTTAAGTTTTCCAACTGACCACATTTGGAGCTTACTGATGCAACTCTTACAATGTTTGTGTGGTGCAAATGGTTTGTCCTGGTCTCCAAGTTTGCAGCCAAAATAAGCAAAGTAGCAGTGTTTCAATAAAGGAGTAATGTTGTTCCGGGAATCTGAAGGGGTGAATTGCCTGCAGACAGCAAAAATATGCAGCCTCTAGACATATTAATAATCTGAAAATAAACAAAAATATATTAGATTTAACATTTAATTCAATATAAGGTAAGCACTTTCTCATTTACTAATGTTATACGAAAAGAGAAAAGTAACGTTTTCATATAACTTGACAACCTGATGTGACAGAGATGAATAAAAAACACAATGAATCATTATTTTCCATATATATATACTGAAAAAGATCCCATAGTCAATTAAAAAAATCATGCAGACCAGTGTTATGGAGGTGTTGGAAGAAAACCAAAATGCAGATGTGATATAGTACAAATTTTGCAAAGGCATTTGACAAGTGCAGTCATGGGGTGATTGCACACAGAATAAGAGTGTAGGTATAAGAGGGAAAGTAGGCAAATGGATATTCAGCTTACTGACGAATTGAACTCAAGGTCTTTAACATGTTCCTTTCGTTCAATTTGGTGACCCTCTTGAGTTTTGTATATACAGTGGACCCTCGCTATTCGAACATTCTTCATTCCAGAATGCTGTTCAAGTGCTGTTACCAAACAAATTTATTCCTATAAGGAATGATGTAAATTAGATTAGTCCATTTCAGACCCCCAAAAATACACTTATAAAAGCACTTACAATAATAAACTTACATAAAAGGGCGAGTTTGGAGTGTTCGAATAGCGAGGGTCCACTGTACGTAGTGTTTTTTTAGTTCTTCATTCTTTCCATACCTAAGCAGCTGGAACTTATCACCATTGAATGTCATATTGTTCTCCACTGCAAAACTCTGCTTATGTCTTTCTGTAATTTTTCAGTGTCCTCTACTGTAGTGACTTTCATGCTTATTTTAGTGTCATCTGCAAATGATGATACAAAAGTGTGATGGGTGTTTTTATCTATGTTTGCTATGAGGATGAGAAACAGCAGAGGTGCCAGGACAGTGCCTTAGGGCACTGAGCTTTTGACCTCGCTGATACTGGATCTTGGTCTGTTTACTACTACTTTGTGTTCTGTGTGTTAGGAACCCGAAAATCCATCATGCCTGTTACAACTGCTGAACCATTATGACAGAATTACGGAGGCATTGGAAGATCAAAATGCAGATGTGATTTACACAGATTTTGCAACGGCATTTGACAAATCACATCTGCATTTTGATCTTCCAATGCCTCCATAATTCTGCCATAATGGTTCAGCAGTTGTGACAGGCATGATCGTCCTGCTCTAAAACCATGTTGGTTCGGGTTATACTAATTGCTGGTCCATAAAATTTGTAATCTGCAGTCTCATCACTCTTGCGAAGATTTTTATGATGTGAGAAGTTAGGGCTACTTGTCTGTAAATTTTAGCTAGTGCCCTACTACCTCCCTCATGCAAAGGTGCTATGTCTGCACTCTTTAAGGCCTCCAGTATTTCACCTAGATCTAAGCTCTTTCTCCAAAGAATATTGAGGGCTCATGCTAGTGGTACATTGCACTTCTTTATAAATAGAGCATTCCATGAATCTGGTTCAGGTGCTGAGTGAGTGGGCATGTTGTCCATTTCTTTTTCGAAATCTATGGGATTTGTACTAATGTCAGTTAGTTGGTCTGTGCGGCCTTCTGCTTGAGTGAAAAATATTTCTGCATTTTCTACCTTGCTGTCATTAAGTGGGTTGGTGAACACTGACTCATACTGTTCTTTTAGGATTTCACTCATTTCCTGTTCATTGTCAGTATACAAATCTCCTCTCAATAGTGGTCAAATTCTACAGGTAGTTCTTAGCTTGGATTTTGCATGGGAATAGAAAAAATATTTTGGGTTTCTTGCAATATCCTGTATGGCCCTTTGTACTTCTTCTGTTAGGTATGACGTCCTAAGCTTTTGCTCTATTTCAGTGATCTCTCGGCTAAGCCTATCTTTCCTCTGTTGCAGCATATTTGTGTTTTTCAGCAATTCAGTACCACTTTTTCTTCTGTACCATCTCCTACGCTCTCTCTATATCTGATCTTCTGGGTTTCCTCAATGGTATGTGCTTCATACATACCTTGTATGCTTCTGTATTCAGCTTCTCTAGGCACTAGTGGGAACGCCTGGAAGCACTAAACCTATATTCACTGGAGCGCAGGCGAGAGAGATATATCTTACATAATCTACACCTGGAAGATTCTGGAGGGACTGGTCCCCAATATGCACACAGAAATCACTCCATACGAAAGCAAAAGACTTGGCAGACGGTGCAACGTACCCCCAGTGAAAAGTACACTGGTACACTAAGAGAAAACACAATAAGTGTCTGGGGCCCTAGACTGTTCAACAGCCTCCCACCAACCATAAGGGGCATTACCAACAGACCTCTGATTGTCTTCAAGAGAGAGCTGGACAGATACCTAAATTCAGTGCCTGATCAGCCGGGCTGTGGTTCGTACGTTGGACTACGTGCAACCAGCAGTAACAGCCTCGTTGATCAGGCCCTGATCAACCGGGAGGCCTGGTCATAGACCGGGCTGCGGGGACGTCGATCCCCGGAATGCCCTCCAGGTAGACTCCAGGTAGATATCTGATAGCTCTTGGTTTATTTTTCCCAGTCAATCCCGGGATCTCTCACATTTGACTTAGTACATTCTATTGAGTGGTTTGAGTTTGTTTTGTACTCTGATCTTGTTTTCATTTCCTTTCTTCCATGGGATAACTGAAACTTGTCCTCACTGAATATTATATTATTGTCAGTGGCCCACTGGAAGATTTGGTTTCAATCAGCTTGGAGGCTCACTGTATTTTCTGTAGATGCTGCCTTCATACATATTCTAGTATTGTCTGCAATTGATACAGGGACATAATAGTACTGTATCATGTCTGAAATGATGAAGAGGAGTGGGGCTAGTAGTATGCTTTTGTGTAATTGCACGCATTTTGTGTGCAGTTACTCCATAGTCACACTTGTCAAAACATAATACATACTATGGTTCCTATGGCTTTGTTGATAGCACACTCAGCTCATAAAATGAATATTGTTTGATCTCCACTACTGGTGGAAACGGGCATGCTTCTTTACGCCTGCTGTCCCTGTTGACCTATTAGTAGGCAGATGGATTTTCAGGTTTCTAACACACACAACACAATAATAGTAAACAGCAAAATCCAACATCAGTGAGGTAAAAAGCTCAGTACCCCAAGGCACTGTCCTAGCACCTCTGCTGCTTCTTATTTTCATAGTAGACATAGATAAAAACACCCATCACTGTTTTGTATCATTTGCAGATGACACTAAAATAAATATGAAAGTCACTTTAGTAGAAGACACTAAAAAATGCAGAAAGATATAAGCAGGATTTCCCAGTGAACATTGGAGAACATGACAATCAATAGTGATAAGTTCCAGCTGCTTAGATATAGCAAGAATGAAGAACTCAAAAGGGACACTGAATACAAAACTCAAGAGGACCATCAAATAGAATGAAGGCCTTGGGAGTAATTATGCCAGCTTACCTTTCTTTCAAAGACTACAATAAGATCAAGGTCACAACAGCCAGGATGATGGGGTAGATAATGAGAACTTTCAAAACAAGGGAAATAATGCCAACGGTGACACTTTTCAAATCTCTTGTGCTCTCTTATTTGGAATATTGCTGTATTGATTCAGGGCAGGAGAAATATTAAAGCTGGAACAGATACAGAGGTCATTTATGGCTCACATAGCCAATAAAGCATTTAAATTACTGGGAATGTCGAAGTTCTAAATGTGTACTCACTGGAGCGAAGGAGAGAGAGATACATACATGGTAATATATACCTGGAAAATACTTGAGGGCCTTGTCCCAAATTTGCACACTGCCATAATAGTACGAGAGATATGGGAAGTAGTACAAAAAATGCAATGAAAAGCAGGGGTGCAATGAGCACAATAAAGAAACACTGTATCAATGTCTGTGCCCCAGACTATTTAACGTCTTACACTTCTGGGACAAGTATTTTCACCAGGTGCCTGATCAACCAGGCTGTGATGGATATGTGGGTCAGTGGGCCACCAGCAGCAACAGCCTGGTCAAGTTGTGGGTCACATCCAAGACTGTTGTAATAGTCCAGCAAGAATGACCTGTTTTGAAGACTTGGTAATCTGGGTTGTACAACAGCTTTGACTCCATGTGATTGGTAATCTTGCTTCTTAAAACCCTTCAAAAATCTTGATATTGAGGGATGTTAGGACTATTAGCAACATTTATCTCATCATATTTAGTGTCACTTCATGTAACTACGTTCATTCCTATTGTAATTTTTATTAGACGTTTTTGTTTGAATAAATTCACTGTGAATATCATTAATGTCTTGTATACCTGTATGTAAAATACTTTCTCATCACATTCTCTAATAATACAGGTAACTAGTTTCACTCTTATTGTTATTTTTATTAGAATTTTATTTTGAATTAACGAAATAATCTTAATACATATACAGTCATCCCTCGGTTTTCGGTTTTAATCCGTTCCAGATGGATCGGCTAAAACCAAAATCGGCGAAAACCAAAACTATTTTTCCCATAAGAAATAATGGAAATTCAATTAATCCGTTTCAGAAACCCAGAAGTTTGGAAAAATTTTTTTTTGGGGGCCTTAAAGATAGATTTACATGCACAAATGAATGAAATGAATGTGGCACTTACCCTTACTGAAGACTGATGGTGTTGGATGGAAGAGAGATAGGAGGGGAGAGGGTAGAAACCCTACTTTTTGGAAGGGGAATCCCCCTCCATAAGGACTCTAGGTAACAAGTCCTCATCTGGGGTCACTTCCCTTCTTTGTCTTTTAATCCCACTAGGACCAGCTTGTGATTCACTGCACACCTGTGGCACTAAATATCTCTCCAGAGAGCTCTGTATCTGGCGGTCTTTAAAATGTCCCTAAAATGGGACATGGAATTGTCATTGTAAAAGTAGCCAGCACGGATTGCAACATCTTTGTCAGGGTGATGTTCCTCCACAAATGATTGCACCCTACTCCACATTGCACAAATCTCCTTAATCTCTGAAGAAGGCACCTTACATCTTTCTTCCTCCACTGAAGCAATTTCCTCAGATCTGTTTTGTTGTTGTTGCAGCTCAAGCTCTTGCAGCTCTTCAGTGGTTAGATCTTCATTGTGGTCCTCCACCAACTCTTCCACATCCTCTCCATTCACATCCAACCCCATAGAAGTCCCCAATTCCACAATACTTTCCACAACTTCCATAGGCTCATCAGGGTTAGCTTCAAACCCTTCAAAATCCCTCTCTTGTACACAATCTGGCCACAACTTTCTCCAAGCAGAGTTCATCGTCCTGGAGGTCACTCCCTGCCTCTACATACTCTTCTGCCTCTACATATTGTTTAAACTCGCGCACAAATTTTTCAGCCCCATCTTTATCTGAACTGGCACCCTCACCATGCCTTACAACACTGTGTATGCCAGTTCGCTTCTTGAAGTTTTCGAACCAGCCTTTGCTGGCCTTAAATTCATCAACCTCAACACTGGTTCCAGGCATTTTCTTTACAAGATCGGCATGCAACAGCCTTGCTTTTTCACATATGATGGATTGCACAACACTATCACCCGCTAGCAGTTTTTGGTTTATCCACACCAATAACAATTTCTCCATATTTTCCATTGTTTGTGATCTCTGTTTCGTTATCGTATTCACCCCTTTCGCAACATTAGCTTCCGTGATTTCCTTTCTCTTTGCCACAATGGAACTGATGGTTGATGGGTTTTTCTTGTATATCCTGGCGAGCTCGGCAATACGTACACCACTATCATATTTTTCTATTATTTCTTTCTTCAGTTCTATTGTGTTCCTCACTTTCTTTACCAAAGAACTGGCACTAGGAGCTTTCTTTGGGCCCATGGTAGCTTATTTAGTAGTCACACACAATAATCAAGGGCCAAAAACAATGAATTGTTAATAAATGTTTTGTATAAACTCCTGGGGAGATGTTCACTCAAGCGTAAACAATGCTAGACTGCGTGGCAATGTGCGTGGGAGGTGCGTGGTGGCGGGCCTACGGCCTTTGTATGTGCGCGGCACTAGTGGACAGGTCCCATACGATCGGCGAAAACTAAAATAATTGGCGAAAACTAAGACAAATTTTCCCTGAAAAAAGTCGGTGAAAACCAAAATCGGCTATAACTGGGACAAGCGAAAACCGAGGGATGACTGTAGTATTATATAAGTGTTCTTATTCTTATGTAACTTATGATTTTATCTGCTTCATTTACATTTGTTTAATGTTCAGGTAATTATTTTATTGTGAAAATTGTTATTGTTTATAGTTCTTGTAGATATAAAATAGGTTTAATCCTGCCTGAAATGCTCTGTATAATTAAGGGACTTTCCATGAGAGATGTGATGTCATCCAATTTTTACAGACTATCATATAGAAATAAATTGATTGATTAATAGTGTTTTTGCCATTGCTTTACTACCACCTTTGTAGAGTGGGGTAAAATCATTGTTTTTTAACCCTTTGGGGGTCGGTGCCGTACTAGTACGTTTTACGAGCAGGGGTTGGTGCCGTACTAGTACGCCCAAATTCTAGCGGCCTCAATTTAAGCAGAAAACGTCTGGTAGGCATACATATGAAAGAATGGGTCTGTGTGGTCAGTGTGCGCAGTATGAAAAAAATCCTGCAGTACACACTGCATAATGAGAGAAAAAAAACTGACCGTTTTTTTTTTATTAAAACAGCGACTTTGCAGTCGATTTTCGTATGGTATTTATTGATGTATTCTTGTTTTCTTGGTCTCATTTGATAGAATGGAAGATATATTACAGAAATAGAGATGATTTTGATTGGTATGACAATGACAAGTACCTTGAAATTGAGCTCAAAGTAGCGAAAATATTCGATTTTTGACGATGTTCAAGAGTAAACAAATCACACCATGCCTCCAATACACATCAACTGGCGAGTCTTATATTCATGCACAAGTGCTCTGATATTATTTATACCATTTTTACAATGATGCTGTTGTATACATAACAGTAAATCTTCTATTTTTTTGTGAGAATAAAAATTCAAAATGAAAAGCAAAAGTAATGAAACAGGGGCCTGGAGACGTGACTAATGAACAGAGAACATGTTATTTTAGTGCCAGGAATGTCTGCCTTGTTTACTCTGGACCCTATTTTCAAATTGGCATCGTTTGAAATTTGTGTGAAATTGGAAAATTGCCATTTTCTGACCACTATTTTGGGTAGATGAAATTGGTAAATAGGCGGTTTCTTGTACTCAATCGATAGAAGAAATGGAGTTCTAGCGAAATAGCTATAATTTTAGGAGACTGAAACATTGGAATTTGTCGAAAATAGGGCTCAAAGTGGGCAAAATCGCCGATGCGTAAGTGTCATGGCTACCGCTAACTTCGCGAAAGCATAATTCCGTTAGTTTTCGATCAAATTTCATAATTTTGGTGGCGTTATGATCGGAAAAAGATTCTCTATCATTTCATAAGAATTTTTCTTTTTTTTTTTTCCAAAAAAATTTTGACCCCAGGAACACTTTCATGAGAAGGCCTGTCGACCCCCAAAGGGTTAATGATTCCAGTGTCTAGGCTTCTTCTACATAGAATATTTTAAGGCATGTGATAAGGGTTTTTGCAGTTCTTGATGATATCGAGTTCCACGAGTCTGGGCCTGGGGCAAAGTGCTTCAAAGTCGAGTGGGGTTAGTTATTTTGGAAATTAGGGAAGTGTCTGCAGCATTTCTTGTTATTCATGAAGAACTCATTTTGATCTTGAGGCTGATTAGTGACTTGCTGTAAACTGAGTCATATTGGGACTAAAGTATTTCAAATTAAAAGTTTAATTCCACTTGATACATTATTTATACAGAAATGGGCGACACTCATTTCTTTGTTGTTGTCAGTGTCAATATTATTAGATGCTTATGACCTTTGCATACGAGAAGAAAGTACAGTGGTCCCTCGGTTTTCGTGCATCTCCGAACTCGAACATTTATGTAAGTGTATTTTCGTAAGTGCTGTTGCAAGTGTATTTTTGGGGGTCTGAAATAGACTAACCTACGTGACATTATTTCTTAAGGAAGTAAATTCGTTCGGTAATGGCACTTGAGCAGCATTCTGGAACATTTTCCGGAAACCGAGGGACCACTGTACAGTGGTCCCCCGAGTAACGAACACCCCGGAAATCGTACAATTATGTAAGTATAATATTGTAAGTGCTTGTGGAAGTGTATTTTTGGGGGCCTGAAATAGACTAACCTACGTGACATTATTCCTTAAGGGAGTAAATTCGTTCGGTAATGGCACTTGAGCAGGCTTCTGGGATGAAGTTTTTTCGTTACTCTGGGGACCACTGTATTTTGTATTTCTCTCAATTTCACTTCTGGCTTTTAGTTCCCTCTGTCTCTCCTGGACTCTGTATGTTGTATTCAATTTCCCAATTCTTTATCCTGCTTTACTTTTCATTCTTCAGAGAGTCTGCTGAGGAGCTCTTATTTGCCATCTCGTATAGAGGGTATGTCTCTCTCCAACCTGCACCTTCTCTTTCATAACAGTGTCTGGTGCATACCTCTAGTGCCCTTGAGCTCATCTTTTCGACATACTGGTTTAGTTCTTCATTTATCTTGTCTTCCCAGTGAATTTCAGCAAGTTCATGGTTTATTAGCTCCTGTGGAAAAATTGAAAGAAAGTATGTACAGGTTGACAATCACTAGTCTGTCATCATTGGGACTGGTATTGTGCCAGATTAGTGATTTTGCTGGATTACAGAGTGATTAGGTTAGAATATACTTAACCCAATGGCGATATTTACGCATCGGTGATTTCACCCACTTTATGCGCTATTTTTGGCCCATTCCATTGTTCCAATCTACCAAACTCATAGCTACATATTTCACTAGTATTCCTTCTATTCTTTCAACTGAGTACAAGAAACTGCCCATTTACCCAATAAAATGGTCAGAACTCAGTAATTTGGCCAATTTCACAAATTTCAAGTGATGCCAGTCTCAAAATAGGGTCTAGAATAAATAGTGCAGACATTCCTGGAACTAAAATAACATTTTCTCTGTTCATTAATCATGTCTCCAGGCCCCTCTTATATTACGCTTGCTTTCCATTTTGAATTTTTATTTACACAAAAAAATAGAAGATTTACTGTTATGCAGACCACTGCATTATTGTAATAATTGTATAAATAATGTCAATCAATTCGTGACTGCACATTAGACCAGCCAGTTGGACACATATTGGACGGTGATGTCATTTGTTTACTCTCGAACATTGGCAAAAATTGAACATCGTCACTACTTTGAGCTCAGTTTCAAGGTATGTACTTTCCGTCATGAAACCAATCAAAATCATATCTGTTTCTATAATATATCTTCCATTAGTGATTAGTGATGGCCGACTTGTATAAGTTTTCCAGTGGGCAGTGGAAAAGAACATGATATTCAGTACTGATAAGTTCCAGCTGCTTAGATATAGAGAGAATTAAGGAATCAAAAGAGACACTCCAGAACCCAAGAGGATTATCAAATAGAGTGAAAGGAACACGTGAAAGACCTTAAAGTAATTATATCACTTATCTTTTTTGAAGAACACAATAAGGCAAATATCAGGATAACAAGGAAAAATGGAGTTGATAATGAGAACTTTCAAAATGAGTGAAATAGGGCCAATGGTAACTATACAGTGGTCCCTCGGTTTTCGCCGAAAATTCGTTCCAGAATGCTGCTCGAGTGCCATTACCGAACAAATTTACTTCCTTAAGAAATAATGTCACGTAGGTTAGTCTATTTCAGACCCCCAAAAATACACTTGCAACAGCACTTCCGAAATACACTTACATAAATGTTCGAATTTGGAGATGCACGAAAACCAAGGGACCACTGTACTTGAATCACTTGTGCTCTCGTTTGAAGAATACTCTAATGTTGATGGTTCTGTTTAGGGCAAGGGAGATATCAGAACAAATACAGACATCATGTATGGCCGCAGAGAGGCAATAAAGTATTTAAATTACTGGGAATACCTCAAAGTTCTAAATATGCACTTACTGGAGTATATGTGGGAAGTGCTTGAGGGCCTAGTCCCAAATTTGCGCATTGCTACAATAACATGCTAGATTGAGAGACACGGGCGAAAATGTACAATAAACCCGGTGAAAAGCAGGGGTGACATGAGCACAGTAAGAGAACATTGTATTAACTTCCTTGGTCCCAGACTATTCAACATCTTACAGAACAAGTATGGAAGTCTTGAAGAGGAAACTAGACAAGTATCTCTGCCAAGTACTGGATGAACCAGGCTATGGATGTATGTGCCAGTGGGCTGCCAGCAGGAACAGCCTAGTAGATGGCAAATTATCAGACAAGCCTGGCACAGGGCTGTGCTTCCAGTAGAAAAACTTTTGAAACTCCAGGATAATGGTAGGGACAAGTATAGAGCTTTGTGGCAGCTCCCCACTGGTAATATTTTCTTTATTTCATCTCAAACAGAAAGCTCTCATTTAATATTAGCCTTTAATTTTTTTATGCTTTGAGGTTAATTTTGGGGGTCTAAAAGGACTAGTCTATTTTACAACTTTTCTTAAGGAGATAAATTCGTTTGGTAATGGCACTTGAACAGCATTCTGGAATGAAAAAATATCGTAAACCGGGGTACCACTGTATAGAGCTTTGTGGCAGCTCCCCACTGGTAATATTTTCTTTATTTCATCTCAAACAGAAAGTTTCTCCTTCATATTAATACTCTGCCTTTAATTTTTCTTATGCTTTGAGGTTTCCAAATTAGTTTCTCATATGGAACTATCAAGCCTTAAAATTTTGATGAATACAATCTAACCATTCATATTTTTCTGGAAGATTTTGTTATTGTCATAATAGTTTAACATACTTGATATACAGGAATTTCCAGACCAAATGGAGAATTGTTTAATAGTCACTTCATTAATCCTCTCCAAGGGCTTCATCAGCTTTTGTGTAAGTCTTTTCTCCAGTATTTTTACAAACTATTTGTCAGTGAAACTTTCTTATTTTAAAGGATCTTCACTGTGATACACCTGTGATCAGTTTCGAGAGTTTTCTCGCAGCCCAGCTTGGAGTCATTCCTTTGCTGTTGGCTGCCAGCTGGACCACATCCTCCACAGCCTGGTTGCTCTTGCACTTGCATAGATGGCAATCCTGTTTTCTCTTGAACTTTTACACTTGTTCTGGCAATTTCTTACATATGCTAGTAACAAGTTGAATAGTCATGGACTTGAGATGTTGACAGTGTTCTGCCATTGTGCCTGTGCCTTCCCTGCTTTTTGCTGGGTCTATTTTACACTTTCTCCAATACGTATGTAGGTACTGCATATGGGTTTGGGATCAGGTCTTGGAGTATTTTTCCCTGTTTGCATATGTTGTCAGATGTCTCTTTCAGCTCCATTCTCTAGAGTATATTTCCGGTACTTTAACCCTTTCGGTGTCGGTCTTGTTGTATCATCACTTTGAAGCCTGTGTTGGTTTAGTAGTATGACGCCATGAGCTCAGCTCACTCAGATAAGCTGTGAGCGGTAAATTTTGGCCTAGATATGAGAGAATGGGTCTATGCTGTAAGTGTGCACATATAAAAAATCCTGCAGCATGCAGTGCCTAATACAGGCTCTCCTCACTTAGCGACGTTCTCATTTACCAACGCCTTGGACTTACGATGGGCTCTTTGACAAGTATTCATACCTAAATAATGTATATTAGAGCTGATTTCCTCTATTCTGTTTATTTCAATATAGTATAGTACACTACTGTATAAACATTTAAAAATATACCAGAAATGTTATAAATGGTGCAAAGGTGGCATTAAAACAATATCAAAGATGGTTGACACAAACTCACTACCATTATAGTTTGCTCCTCGCTTAGCGATGAATTCGTTTAACGACGTGGTCTTAGGAACGGAACTCTGTCGTTAAGTGAGGAGAGGCTGTAATAATAATATTTTATTTCAGCATGATACAGTGGTTATACAAAGGAAAACATTTGGGTATACATACTGAAAGTCCCTGTACAGTAGACCCAAGTAACGGTCTGTGCGAATAACGTTTTTTTCGTGTAAAGGTTGCTTTTCACGGTCAATATTTTTCTCGTGTAGCGGTCTGTACCAGACCTGTCCACCTGCCTGTTCTTGCGTTCCTCGCAGGACGCCAGTCTAGCGTTGTTTACATTGAGTGAACAATACCCAGTGCGCTCTTTCAAACATTCACAATACATTTGTTGTGTTTATTGGTGGTTTAGTGATTGTCACTGTGAAATAAGTCACCATGGGTCCAAAGAAGCTTCCTAGTGGCTGACCCTGTGCCTGTTGTGGAAGATATTGTGGCATTGGGGAACAGCCTGGGGTTGGAGTTGAGTGGTGAGGATGTGGAAGAGTTGGTGGAGGACCACAGGGTAGAGCTAACAACTGAAGAGCTGCAACAGCTGGAACTGGAACAGCATCAGACCAGAGTTGAGGTTATTGATTCACAGGAGGAAGAAGAGGGAGTGAAGGAGGTGCCTTCTTCAGTGCTTAAGGACATGTGTACAAAATGGAATGAGCTGCAGACATTTGTTGAAAACCACCACCCTGAGCAAGCTGAAATGAGCCATCTGTGCAACCAGATTCAGTGACAGAGCCATGTTGCACTTCAGAAATGTTAAACAGGCACCAGAAACAGAGGACTCTGGACAGTTATTGTCTGCGACAGGGTTCTAGTGACTCAAGCTGGTCTTAGTGGGATTAAAAGACAAAGAACTTATGTACTTATGTACTTATGTAACCCCAGAGAGGGACTTGTTACCTGAAGTCCTTTTGGTAGGGGATTCCCCTTCCAAACACTAACTACCTTTCCCTGTCCTCCTCCCTATCTTCCAGATGCCAGCAACACTCTTCAATAAAGGTAAGTAAATGTTATTTTAAATGTTTAATTATAAATTTAATACATATTACATATACTACTTTATATATACTATTTATAATTGTTTTGTGAATGTAAAAGTATAGTTAATCTTAACAAAATTAATTTTTTGTTAATATTTTTGGATGTCTGGAACAGATTAATTGTATTTACATTATTTCTTATGGGAAATAAGGTTTCGAGTTATGAATTTTTCGTGTTGAGGTCTAGCTCCTGGAACGGATTAAGACCGTTAGTTGAGGGACCACTGTATAGTATGTAGAGTATTTCGGGGAAAACTTAAGACAAACTTAATATTAACAAGACAGTAACAATAATGTGTAAATTTAGGAGTTTACAATGAATACAAGAGAATTGAATATTCTGTTAGTTCATGCTATATGGCTTTAATAAGTTTAATTGAGAGGAATTTTTGGTTTAAAACAGCGACTTTGCAGTGTACTTACGGATAGTTTTTATGGTTATATTCTTGGTTTTTGGTCTCATGTGATAGAATGGAAGATATATTACAGAAATAGAGATGAGTTTGATTAGTTTCAGGACTGAAAATAGATTGAAATTGAGCTCAAACTAGTGGAAATGTTCGATTTTTGCCGATATTCCAGAGTACACGATACGCATTCAACTGGCCAGTCTAATACACATTTATGAATGCACTGATATTATTTATACAATTATTACAATAATGCAGTAGTCTGCATAACAGTAAATCTTCTCTTTTTTTGTGTGAATAAAAATTCAAAATGACAAGGAAGTGTAATATGACGGGCCTGGAGACGTGACTAAGGAACAGAGGAAATGTTTATTTAGTGCCAGGAATGTCTACATTGTATATTATGGACCCTATTTTCAAATTGGCAATTGTTGAATTTTGTATGAAATTGGCCAAATCACCGATTTCTGATCACTATATTGGATAGTTGAAATAGGTAAATGGGCTGTTTCTTGTACTCGATTGATAGAAGAGGAGGAATACTAGTGAAATAGCTATGAGTTTGGTGGACTGGAGCAATGGAATTGGCCAAAAATAGAGCGCAAAGTGGGTGAAATCGCCGATGCTTAAATATCTCCGAGACTGCTAACTTTGTACGAGCGTAATTCCATAAGTTTTTCATCAAATTTCATAAATATTTTTTTGAAATTCTTCGACCCTAAGACCAAGTTTGAGAGCAGGGGTGTGACACTATAGGGGTTAAGGCATTACCAGAAGTTTCAACGTTTTATTTGGCATGGAGAACGAAAATAAATCGAAATATTAATGAGTTTTGTTCCAGAATAATAGTCTTACTGAACTGAAACATCACTTGTGAAAAATCCCAAACAAGAAGCAAATTATAGCTATTTGAAACATATTATGTTATGACGCGCGCAACATAAAAAATCGTAACCGCACAAGATGAATTATTTTTTTGTTTTTGTTTTGTTTTTTTGGTTATTTTTCTTTCTAATACACTAAATTTACCACTCAACATCATTGAAAGTGTGGGCGGGGCTTATTGCAGAGGTGGGCGGAGCCAAGTGGCTCTCGGCTAGGATGATAATTGCTTGATCATAAGTTTGACACTCCCAACAAATATCTTTATACTGAGGTTATTATTACTAATACACTTTATCCACTTATACCATTTATTCAATAAATATATCAGACATAAGATATATAAAATAAAAGCATAATAAAGACTGCCAAAATAATAATAATTACATAATATGAGAGGCAATCATTGGAGACCTTGTGTCTAGCGATGTTTCTCCTTATAACTACAGTTTTCTCTATTGCCTCTCTGGTATACTCAAAGAAACGGTGTTTTAACACGGGAAACAATAAAAATCACTTAAAAATGTAAGTAATGCATAGAAAAAGACCAAAATAGCGCGATTTTCATGAATCTTTTGACGTAAATGAGGCGTGAGCGCGCCTCCGCGATTATCTCGAATGTAAGATTTTGGCCTATTGTTTCATACCCCTCCATTATTAATGATTAAATTGAAATGAATTTCACAGGGAACATAAAGCAAAGTGTGTTTGTATTTACAGTGGAAAAAAATTGGAATATCTAAAATATTTTTTATTTTGGGGGGGTAAAAGGCAGATATTTTGGTGAGTGTTAAAAGCGTTACAAATTTATTTTTTTTCGGCATGAAGATAAACTATCTTACATTAATTAAATCCATAGGTACTTCGTCTTAGACGTATTCTACGAGTGGGAAGTGTCCCCAGTGCCGCAAGTGCCACCAGACCGGAATACGATGCTGCCATTTGTCATAATCAGTATTTTTCTCTTTTGTTGTTTATTGGCCGATCTTTTGAAACTTTCTCACGTCTTTCTAAGTACATGCTTCTAAACGTATACCAAAAAGCAAAAAAATCGGACGAAAATAACGAAGTGCCATGAAATGTGATCATACGTCCCTTAATTGGGCTGCAAATAGTCTTTACATTTATTCCAGCACTGACCTATCTCCTACCTTGAATGAAAACATCAACATTGAACAAAATCAAACAAGAGAGCACAAGTGATTTGAATAATATCACCATTGGCATTATTTCTCGTGTGAATGTTCTTATTGTCCACCCCTGTCATCTTTCTGCCTTTCAAGGCATATCGTCTTCTTTAACCCTTTGGGGGTCGACAGGCCTTCTTGGAAACCTGTTCTCAGGGTCGAAAAATATTCAGAAATTTTTTTTATTTTATCTTATGAAATAATAAGTTTTTTTTCTAAATCTAATATGCTAAACAAAAAATTTTTGCGATCAATACTTACGGAGATATGGAGGCTTCAAGTTGACAGAAATTGAACCACTTATGACAACATCGCTGACTGCCGGTCGGCCGGTAAACTGTTATTTATTTTTTTCGAGTTTTCTTATCGTTTTTAATTTTTTTTTCAAATAACTTTTATGGCCTGTGAGACCAATATAAGTGCTGTTTTTCAAATATTCACTTGTTGAATATTACACAATAATGGCATAAAGTTTGTTCTCATTATTTTGTTTACAAAACATATTTACAACAATGTACAGTGGACCCCCGAGTTTCGTAAAAACTTCACTCCTGAAGTCTGCTCAAGTGCCATTACGACAATTTACCCTTAAGAAAAAATGTCACGTAGGTTAGTCTATTTCAGACCCTCAAAAATACTTTTCCACAAGCACTTACAATATTATACTTACATAAATGTACGATTTCCGGGGTTTACGAAACTCGGGGGTCCACTGTACAATGTAAAATAATGTATATTACTATTGTTCAATCATATATATACACATATAGAGTCACTGCACATGTTCCTAGAAGTTCTGCAGCCTGTGGAAGTCTTTGAAACATGGTGACATGCACACTGGTGTTTCACATTCTTCACACATTTAACGAGTGTCTTTGCGTTGCTGTGGGCGTCTTTTTGTATGTGCACAGACATAGCACCTCTTCTGAGCCTTTTTCTTGCAAGCATAGCAGGCAGTTTCATTAGGAAGTGTTCACCATGCCTCAGATGAGGGGGTAGTTGTTGGTAATTTCGTGGGCGGTTTTCTATTGCAGGTGGTGTTCCTTGGTACTTGGTGATTATTTATCTGATGACAGACAAACAAAATTTGCCATATGGTGGTTTGTTTGTGGTCTTCAACTTATAAATATTATAAGCATTGAGCATGGAAATGTCCAGAATGTGAAAAAAAGAGTTTTATGTACCACTTAAAACTCTTTCGAACACAATCAGCAAACCCAATCTGCATGTCACATTTGTCCACTGAAAGCATATTGAGGGTGTAGTCCATCACAGCTGCAGGTTTTAGAATGGGTTTATTGTTCTCTCTTTTCAGCCTGCCAGTGTCTGCCATTTCATTAGGGTGAACTGATGACAACAGTGTGACATCTCGTTTGTCATGCCACCGAACAGCCATGATATCAATGGCAGCAAACGCCTGCACCTTACCTCGACGAGTGCCTGCATCGAACCTAGGCATATGCTTACGATTTGCACGAACTGTTCCGAACACATCTATCATGTTCACTCGCAAAAAATCACTGAGGGAGGGGCTTGTGTACCAGTTATCAGTATATAATATATGCCCATTACCAAGATATGGTTCCATCATTGTTCTAACCACATCACCAGAGATACCCAGTAACTTCCTAGTATCTTTCAATGTATTACTTCCAGTGTACACAATAATATTCAATACAAGACCACTGTAGCAATCACAAAGCACAAACAACTTTATACCAAAGCGTTTCCTTTTGCTTGGTATATACTGCTTGAACAGAATCAAAGACTCATTAATAACAAGCTTCCTGAAGGGATAAAAATACATATGAATTTCTCTTTCAGGCCTGGTTTTTTCTGAGAAATGTAACATACGTAACATAAGAACATAAGAAAGAAGGAACACTGCAGCAGGCCTACTGGCCCATGCGAGGCAGGTCCAAGTCTCCAACCGGCTTAAGCCAATGCCCCGACCCAGCCAGGTCAGGTTACATTCAGTTAAGGAAGGAGCACGACATCTGACCTAGTAGCACAAGCTAGTCAGGTCCAACTCACACCCACCCACACCCACTCGTGTATTTATCTAACCTATTTTTAAAACTACACAATGTCCCAGCCCCTATGACGGTACTCGGGAGTTTGTTCCACTCATCCACAACTCTATTACCAAACCAGTGCTTTCCTATATCCTTCCTGAATCTGAACTTTTCCAACTTGAAACCATTGCTGCGAGTCCTGTCTTGGCTGGATATTTTCAGCACGCTATTTACATCCCCTTTATTTATTCCTGTTTTCCATTTATACACCTCAATCATATCCCCCCTAATTCTACGCCTTTCTAGAGAGTGCAGATTCAAGGCCCTCAGTCTATCCTCATAGGGAAGATTTCTGATCCATGGGATCAACTTTGTCATCCTCCTCTGTACGTTTTCCAGTGCATTTATATCCATTCTTTAATACGGTGACCAGAACTATGCAGCATAATCTAAATGAGGCCTAACCAAATAGATAAAGAGTTGAAGAACAACCTGAGGACTTCTATTATTTATACTTCTTGATATGAAGTCAAGGATTCTGTTAGCTTTATTTCGAACACTTATGCACTGTTGTCTTGGTTTCAGATTACTACTAACCAGATCTCCTAAATCCTTCTCATAATCACAGGTATTAAGATCTACATTATTCAGTTTATATGTGGCATGGTTATTGTCCTGCCCAACATTTAGAACTTTGCATTTGTCTACATTAAACTGCATCTGCCACTTCTCCTACTACTGCATCAGTCTATTCAAATCATCCTGGAGTGCTCTAATGTCTTCATTAGAATGAATTGGACGGCCTATTTTGGTGTCATCAGCAAATTTGCTTATGTTGCTATTTATTCCCTCATCTATGTTGTTTATGTAAATTGTAAACAGAAGGGGGCCTAAAACTGACCCCTGTGGAACACCGCTTGAGACGTGCCCCCATTCTGATTTCTCTCCATTTATGCAAACTCTCTGCCGCCTATTTGTCAACCATGCCTCTACCCAGGAAAAAATTTCTCCTCCTATTCCGTGTGCCTTAAGTTTCCTCAGTAGCCTCTGATGTGGAACTTTATCGAAAGCCTTACTGAAGTCCATATATACACAATATCATATTCATTACCATGATCTACCTCCTCAAACACCTTAGTGAAAAAAGTTAGTAAATTCGTAAGACAGGAATGCCCCTTAGTAAAACCGTGTTGAGATTCATTAATCAATTTATGCTTTTCAAGATGGCTACGAATTGCCTCGGCAATTATTGATTCCATAAATTTACCAACTATGGAGGTAAGGCTTATTGGTCTATAGTTCGAAGCTAAGGACCTGTCACTTGCCTTGTAAATAGGTATTACATTTGCCCTTTTCCACTTGTCTGGCACTATGCCAGTTTGTAGTGATATATTGAAAAAAATTGCCAAAGGTTTGCTAAGTTCCTCTTTACATTCCTTTAAAACTCTTGCAAACAGTTCATCAGGGCCTGGGGATTTGTTAGGTTTTAATTTCTCTATTTGTCTGAGGACCATGTCACTAGTTACCCCAATCGAGCATAGTCTATTATCTTCCTGTTCTACATAAATTATTATTTCTGGAATTCCGCTAGTATCTTCCTGAGTAAAAACTGAGAGGAAGTAAGTATTATATAAAGCAAAGCAGTTGCATGATGATCTCGTTAAGAAAATGCCTGCAACGAGTGCTGAAGTGAGCGAATTTAAAGCCAGCAGAGGCTGGTTTCAAAGATTTAAGAATCGAAGTGGCATATCCAACCTGTGTTGTGAGGCATGGTGAGGCAGCCAGTTGTGACAAAAGTGCGGCTGAAAAATATGTGCATGAATTCCAGGGGTACATAGAGGCTGAACAATTCCAACCCCAACAAGTGTTTAATTGTGATTAAACAGGCCTGTTTTGGAAGAAAATGCCCAACCTTCATTACTCAGGAGGAAAAGGCACAGCCAGGACACAAGCCTATGAAAGACAGGCTAACTCTGATGCTTTGTTCTAATGCCAGTGGTGATTGCAAAGTGAAGCCTTTACTGGTGTATCATTCTGAAAATCCCCGTGTTTGGCAGATGCGGTATCACCAAGTCTAACTTGTGTGTGATGTGGAAGTCTTAACAAAAAGGCATGGGTCACAAAGGACATTTTCTTAGAATGGTTCAATGGCGTGTTTGGCCCCAGTGTGAAGAAATATCTCCAGGAAAATAATTTGCCTCTTAAGTGCCTCCTGATAATGGACAATACTCCTTGTCATCCTCCAACCTTGGTAGAGAAAATTGTGGAGGACTTTAAGTTCATCAAAGTGAAGTTCTTGCCCCCTAATACCACTCCTCTCCTCCAGCCCATGGACCAGCAGGTCATTTCCAACTTTAAAAAACTCTACACCAAAGCAATGTTTCAAAAGTGCTTTGATGTGACCAGACATGAATATAACCCTAAGAGACTTTTGGAAAAATCATTTCCATATCTTGCATTGTGT
Organism: Cherax destructor; assembly: GCA_009830355.1. Classification (NCBI taxonomy): domain Eukaryota; kingdom Metazoa; phylum Arthropoda; class Malacostraca; order Decapoda; family Parastacidae; genus Cherax; species Cherax destructor. Next base: position 39,543 of record WNWK01007202.1, on the reverse strand, counting down.
ACACCTTATAGGTAAGGCTTGGGAGGGAGTGACTACCAGGACTTTGAACTCTGCCTGGAGAAAATTGTGGCCAGACTGTGTCCTAGAGAGGGATTTTGAAGGTTTTGGGGCTGAGCCTCAGAACCCTGAGCCTGAGCCTGTTGTGGAAGAAATTGTGGAACTGGACAAGTCCATGGGGTTGGAGGTGAGTGGTGAGAATGTGGAAGAGTTGGTGGAGGAGCACAATGTAGAGCTAACCACTGAAGATCTGCAAGAGCTTCAACAGCAACAAGAGACCCCAGGTCAGGACAATGGTTCAGAGGAGGAGGAGGTGGAACAGAGATGGAAGAAGGTGCCTTTTTCAGTGATTAAGGAGATTTGTGGAATGTGGAGCAGGGTGCAAGGCTTTATGGATGAATATCACCCTAACCATGCTGTTGCAGGCCGTGCTGGCAACCTGTACAATGACACTGTGGTGTCCCATTTCAGGGATGTTTTAAAGAATCGCCAGACACAGAGCTCCCTGGACAGATTTTTGGTTAGAGAGGGGTCCAGTGACTCTCAGCCTGGTCCTAGTGGCATTAAAAGAAAAAGGCCAGTAACCCCAGAAAAGAACTTGGCACCTGCAGTGTTAATGGAAGGGGATTCCCCTTCCAAACACTAGCATACTATACTCCATCCTTTCCCCTCTTCCCGTCCTTCACACATCAACAACTCTTCAATAAATGTAAGTGACATGTTATTGTACTATATTTACATGTAGTATTTCTTTAATGTTCACTAAATTGTGTATTATTTAATGTCAAAAAGTTCTAAAAAATATTTTATTTTACTACTTTTGGAAGTCTGTATCTGTTGCTTTCCTGATAATAATTTCCATCAGGGGTTCGTAAAGAATATCTGGAAACATTCCAGTTCAGTGGCATTGTTCCCAAGTGGACAAGATGGGCGTATTCCACTTTGACTGGCTAAAGCTCTCGCTTCACACGGCGAGGGCCTGGGTTCGATTCCCAGCCAGGGCAGAAACATTGGGCGTGTTTCTTTACACCTGTTGTCTATGTTCCCCATCAGTAAAATGGGTACCTGGGTGTTAGTCGACTGGTGTGGGTCGCATCCTAGGACACTGACCTAATCTGCCCGAAATGCTCAGCATAACAATGGACTTTCTATATAGTAGTATGTCACTGATGTCAGCTAGGCCTGTATACCATGTACATGTACTTGTAGTAAATAAAGATATTATTATTATTATTATTATTATCAAACTGATGGGGATTTGGAATAAAATAATCAGCTTCCTGCCAATCCCAGGTGCAGTCTGCTGGTGGGTACTGGATATTTACAGGTGGTTGTGGAAGTGGAGTTTGTGGTTGTGGGGGTTGGTGGGTGGGTGAGGGTGGCCTTTGTTGTAGCTGAGCTGACTCAGCGGCGTGGGTGGCAGCATGGTCCACTGCTGGTGCCTTGCGCCTGGCACCACCACCACCACCAGATGCATGCACATTTCTCATCCCAATTGCAACACTCATTTTCAATATCACTTCCTTGTTGTACGCCCACGGGATGTACTCCAAGATGTACTCCTAACCCTTGGAAGAGCGTATGGCACACTACCAGAGCGCATATACCGTCGTATATACTGACGCTTCACTGGTGAATATTCCACTTCACTCTCGCTACTGGAACTATTTCGAAGAGCTTGGAGTTCATATTCACTATCATCACCATTGCTCACATCTGAGTACGGGATATGAGTAAATAGGAGTTTCCGCCTTCGTTCTGGTACAACTGGACGTGAACAAGATGCCACAGCACCAGAGGTGGATGGCTGTGGGTCGTCTGGGTTTTCCTCACTTATACCGGTATTATGGTCACTAGTTTCGGTCACAACCGCCTCAAAACCTTGAAAGTCACCTTTACTGATACCCCCATCACTGTTAGAACTGTCACTGGGGAATAAAAGTGTCCCAATTCGCCGAGGAGTAAGGTGTTTCTTGCTGCGAGGCATGGTGGACAAGGTGTACTGAAATAGTGTTCCCACAATGCACCACTGGGTGCCCGATTTTTTTCCTACTGCACACACTCACCACGCAGACCCATTCTCTCACCCCTAGGCCTAACAGCTGTTTCCCACTTAATTTGAAGCCGCTAGAATTTACGCGTACTAGTACAGCACCAACCCCTGCACGTAAAACGTACTAGTACGGCACCGACCCCGAAAGGGTTAAATGACAGGTCACCTGGTATTATACTTATGTTCATTCAGTGTGTGTCTAGTTAACCCTTTGGGGGGCCAAGGGGTCTCTCTGAAAATCGTTCTCAGGGTCCAAGAATTTAAAAAAAAAAAAAATATATTTTCTTGTGAAATGATAGAGAATCTTTTTCCGATCATAACACCACAAAAATTATGAAATTTGATCGAAAACTAACGGAATTATGCTTTTGCAAATTTAGCGGTATCCATGACATTTACGCATCGGCGATTTCGCCCACTTTGAGCTCTATTTTCGGCAAATTCCAATGTTTCAGTCTACTAAAATTATAGCTATTTCGCTAGAACTCCATTTCTTCTATCGATTGAGTACAAGAAACCGCCTATTTACCAATTTTAACTACCCAAAACAGTGGTCAGAAAATGGCATTTGGCCAATTTCACACAAATTTCAAACGATGCCAATTTCAAAATAGGGTCCATAATAAACAAGGCAGACATTCCTGGCACTAAAATAACATCTCTGTTCATTAGTCACGTCTCCAGACCCCTCTTACATTACTTTTGCTTTCCATTTTGAATTTTTATTCTCACAAAAAATAGAAGATTTACTGTTATGTATACAACTGCATCATTGTAAAAATGGTATAAATAATATCAGCGCACTTGTGCAAGAATATTAGACTCTCCAGTTGATGTGTATTGGACACATGGTGTGATTTGTTTACTCTTGAACATCGGCCAAAATCGAACATTTTCGCTACTTTGCGCTCAGTTTCAAGGTACAGTGGTACCTCGGTTTACGATATTTTTTCATTCCAGAATGCTGTTCAAGTGCCATTACCAAACGAACTTATCCCCATAAGGAATGATGTAAAATAGACTAGTCCTTTTAGACCCCCAAAAATACACTTACAAAAGCATTTAAAAAAATAAACTTACATAAAAGGGCGAATTTGGGGACCATCGTAAACCGAGGTACCACTGTACTTGTCATCATGAAACCAGTCAAAATTATCTCTATTTCTGTAATATATCATCTATTCTATAAAATGAGACTAAGAAAACGAGAATACAAGCATAAATAGACTGCAAAGTCGCTGTTTTAAACCAAAAACACGGTCAGAGTTTTTTTTCCCTCATTATGCACTGTGTGGTGCAGGAATTTTTTTTATACTGCACACACTGACCGCACAAACCCATTCTATCACATCTAGGCCTAACAGCCAGTTTGTGCTTGATTTGAGGGCACTAGAATTTAGGCGTACTAGTACGTCAATAACCCCAGTGCATAAGACGTACTTGTACGACCATAACCCCGAAAGGGTTAATGGTCCAAGTTGGACTGAGATGCTGTCATGGTTTTTTTTCTCCTATGTGTGGGTTATTTGTGTATTGTTCCAGTCAAGGTATTGTGCCTCTTTTAGTCTTCATTTTATGAAGTGATACTCGTGTATTTTACAGTGCCTCTTTTGAGTTAATTTTTTCTAAATCTTAGCAGTTGGGATTTGTCACTTTCTAAACATGTTTTTTCTACGACCCACCAAAAGGCTTACTTATATGTATTCTCTTGCAATTTTTCCATGTCTTCTACTGAGGTGACTTTCACTCTTATTTTTGTATTGTCCACAAAGAATGATGTGAAGCTGTGGCTAGTGTTTTCATGTGTGTACCATGAGGGTAAAAAAACAGTGAAGGTACCAGGACTACAACTTGGGGAACTGAACCTTTAAGGGGTCTGTTTAAACTTTGGGCTTGTCTTATTGAGGAAAAGGAAAAAAAAAATGCTTTCATCATCTGATAAAATTCTACAAAAAAAAAAAAAATATTTTGATGTACAGTATCTTTCATTGTTATAAGTTTTTTTTTTAATTGTATCTGCAAATTTAGTTTAATGACTTTGTAAGAGAACTCAATAATTAATGAGATTTTTTAATATATGTACCAGCTGTCTCCCACTGAGGCAGGGTGACCTGAAAATAAAAATAAAAGCTTTTCTTTTTACAGGAAAAGGGGTCACTGGCCCCTTGCTCCTGGCATTTTAGTCGCTTCTCATGACACACTTGGCTTATGGAGGAAGATTTCTTTTCCGCTTTCCCATGGAGATGAGAGGAAGTAAAAAAAGAACAAGAACTATTAAGAAAATAGAAGAAAACTAAGATGGGTGTGTATATATGTGTACATGCATGTGTAGTGTGGTCTAAGTGTAAGTAGAAGTATGACCGAAGTGTAAGTAGAAGTATCAAGATATACCTGTTATCATTGAAGATATATGGATAATTAGATCTTGCTGATGAACCAAGATTCAGCCATACAGAATTGAAGACTCGCCCAAGATGCACAACAACACGAATCCTTCTACACACAGTGGCCAAAATACTCAACATTAATATGGAATTTTGAAGTTTTCTGCATTTTTTCTGAAAAGCAAGTTTTTCATCTTTAAAACTACACAACTTCATTATTTTTCTATAGATCATGATGATTTTTGCATACTATATTTTGCTTATAATGTTTAACATGGCATTGAAGCACTTTGATTTCACTTTTTTTTTTCAAAATCTCTTGATGGAAAATTCAAATAACCTTCCTGTTATCATGCAGACACTTTTACAACAGTCAGTTTTCTGGCCTACTCAAAAATGTATTGTCACACACAAAAAAAAAATTTAGTTTTTCCATCTTCCAGTTTTCATGGAAGTTGTAGAGTAGTATACTATACCAGAGTCACTCTTGGTTTACAGAAACTTTAAAAAAAGATGATTTGGTAAATTATTTATGAATATATGACAATCTTGTCAGACTCCTTAACTTGGCTGAAGCTAGATTTTTGCCTAGTTTTCTACTATTGTGTTCTGTTTGTCAGAAAATTGAATATCCATTTGCCTACTTTTCCTTTTATGCATACTGACCTTATTTTATGAGCTATCACTAAATGGTCACATAAATGTCTGAAATTTCTTTTGACCATGTATTCATTTTGGTTTCCTTGCATATCACAGCTAATAAATCTGTGATAGGCATGATCTTTCCTACTTTAATTTGACATATTGCTATAATTTCAAAATTTCTTTTATGTTTGTGCTACAGGCCTGTCATCCTTCTTGGTATTGGCACAATGTTTGCCATCTAACATTTAAATGCCAGTTTACCCACCTGCTGAACTTAAAAATCCAGTGATAGTTCTTTCAGACATTTGTAAAACCATTTGCTTCCCATTTGTGTTTTGTTTTAACATTCAGTAGTAACTTCTTTACTAATGCTTTAGTTTTCTCAGTATTTAATAGTTGATGTAGTTTAAACGTACCTATGAAATGCTTTCGTAGAACAAATTTGTTGAACTTGGAGTTTCTGGGAAAGGAGTGAAGTTAGTGTATGGTAGAATTCTGATAGAGGAGTTATTGATTGCATTTCTGAACTGTTGGGAAGTACAGTGCCTGCACTCTGATGGAGGGGTGGGAATGTTGCAGTCCTGGATGTGGGAAGTACAGTGCCTGCACTCTGATGGAGGGGTGGGAATTTGCAGTCCTGGATGTGGGAAGTACGGTGCCTGCACTCTGATGGAGGGGTGGGAATGTTGCAGTCCTGGAGATGGGAAGTACAGTGCCTGCACTCTGATGGAGGGGTGAGAATGTTGCAGTCCTGGAGGTGGGAAGTACATACAGTTTCAGCACTGACAGAAGTGGGGATGCTGCAGTTTGGAGGATCATTTAAATTGTGATGGTAAATCCAAGGAATATAGATTTGACTTCCCAGTCCCTCGCATGCTGTATGACCCCTATAATAGGCTTGGTCCTTCTCTCATTATAAATGAATGAATGATCTTTTGGGTGGGAGATTGCTAATTACAGGAGTTATAAAAATAATTTATGTAATATGTAACTGGAAATTATTTATATTTCCAGGTATAAAAACAATAGACTAATAGCTAAACCATAATTAAGCTTTTATCATGTGTACTTCAAGAAACATTTAAAACAAAATGTGGCACCTCTTAGCATTGAATTCAAGAAGCTTGAGTGCTATATCTGTGCCACATGCTGTATGACCTGTCATATCCATATAAATCATAACTACCTATTCAGTATGTAGCAATAATTATCCTGTGACCTGTAGAAGAAAAAATATTTAGTTTGGATTACTGGGTAACTAAGTAACCCAGGATAACCCAGTGCATCACTGGAAACTATTGGCTAAATTTCCATTGGGGTTTAATCTTCTCCACGATGAGGCCCACAACAGTCAGTTAACACTTGGGTACTTCTGCAGCAGCCCAACATTTTTATTCGTGCTGGGGAGCAATCCTTGGTCTGTGTGTGTGTGAGCTGAGGATTCTATCAACTGAGCCACAAGCACTTACCTGTAGGTTAACTGTAGTCACTTTTTTATATTTGGGGTAGGGTGGGGGATCACCACTACCAAGACCCAGTCCTAGACCAGGGCTCCTGGCTGCTGGCCTGATTGACCAGGCTGCTGATGCTTTCACATTCAGTCTAACATATGCACCACAGCTCTACTGATCAGGAACTAACTTCAGGAACTTATCAAGTTCCCTTTTGATGACAGCTATGGGTCTGTTACTGTAGTTCCACTTTCACATGAAGAGAGGGTGTTGTAAAGTCATGATCCCCTTTTATAATCATGGTGAGTTTTCATGACTCACGAAATTGTAATAACACGATTGCAATCAAACCAAATGACTGGCCTGGAGTTTTACGACTCGCTTGTCGTGAGTTCGAGCCCCACCCATACTGTGTTTTTTTCCATAGTGAATTTTCTCTTAGTATGCTGATCATGTCTCTGCTTTTCATTGGAGGTATTTTTCCATTATCTGCCAAAGTTTTTTGCATTTCTGTGAAGTGATTTCTGTCTGCAGGTCCAGGACTAATCCTATGAAAATTTTACCTGAATAAACTTACTAGATTATGATGCATCTTTCTTACCAATATAACTAGGAGTGGGATTTGAGAGATTTGAAGCATTCGCAACAGTTCAGGTGCTTGACTGAATTTATAAGAGCATTGAAGCTTCTGTATGTTCTCCATCTCTGCAATTTTACCTGAAATATTCCAGGTTAGAATATTGCTGTTGATATACAGCAATATTCCAACTTGGAGAGAACAAGTGATTTGAAGAGTATCATCAGAGGCTTGGCATCTCTTTGTTTTCAGTGTTCTAGTTATCTGGCTTATCATTTTCTTTGTGGCTCTGACAATAACATTGTTGCAGTCTCTGAATGTAAATTTCTCAGACATTATCACTCTTTTGTCTCTCACATTAAACTTGCACTCCTTTGAGTGATTTGAGTTTGTGTTGTTATTTCTTCTCTTTTCCCATAGTGGAGAAACTGAAGTTTATCTTTAATCATGAAAGACTTAGTTTATATGAACATGGAGGTTTGCTGTTTTCAGTGGGTGCCACTTATACAAATTCTAGTATTGTCTGCATAGGATAATATACTATAATTTATATTACGTCCTTGTCTATGTCAGATACGAGAAAGAAGTGGGGCGTACTATGGGGAACACAACTTTTCACTGTGACATCCCCTGGTTTAACTGTTTATTTACTATTGCTTTTTGGACTTATTACTTAACCCTTAAACTGTCCACACGTAGATCTACGTTCACTTGCGTAGTGCTCCAAATATTTTGAAAAATAAAATCTTTTTTTTTAAATGAAGAGCGCATTTTTATAAATGTTATAGGATAAAAAAACAAATTTTAGGGCCAGTACTTACCGAGATATAAGCCTGCGAAGTTGGTGCTAAATGATGAGGTGTCGGCAACATGGAGCACTGTCGCTTGCAGAAGCAATAAACATTTATCGTTTTTTTTTCCAATTCTTTTCTATTTTCTGTTGTTTTCATGTTATGATAATAATGTTTAGATGTAGATCTTTTGATTTCATTGCCAATTCTTGTTTAGACACAAATGTTTGGTACTGAATTAGTAATCATACTGTCACAAACACACATGTTCACAGTGATAAATGAATTTGTACACCTGGTTCAATCACATACTATTGTTTACATATATACCTTTGATATACCTTTGAAGAGTTTTGAGAGTTTATCTACTCTCTGAGCCCGGCCATGGGCCAGGCTCATCTGGTGCTTGCCTGGTCAACCAGGCTGTTGCTGCTGGAGGCCCGCTGCCCCACATATCCATCACAGCCTGGTTGATCTGGCACCTGGTGAAGATACCTGTCCAGTTTCCTCTTGAAGGCTTCTACACTGGTTCCAGCCGTGTTTCGGATATCTTCTGGTAAGATGTTGAATAGTCTGGGACCCCGGATGTTAATACAGTGCTCCCGTATTGTCCCCACCGCACCCCTGCTCCTCACTGGGTTTATTTTTTCACTTCCTCCCATATCTCTCACTCCAGTATGTTGTTATGGCAGTGTGCAGATTTGGGACCAGGCCCTCAAGTACTTTCCAGGTATATATTATCATGTATCTCTCTCTCCTCCGCTCCAATGAGTACATGTTCAAGACTTGAAGGTGTTCCCAATAATTTAGATGTTTCAATGGCTCAATGTGAGCCGTAAACGATCTCTGAATTTGTTCCAGCTCTGATATTTCTCCTGCTTTGAACGGGGCCGTCAGCACTGAGCAGTATTCTAAGTGAGGGAGCACTACCGATTTGAAGAGTGTCACCATCGGCATTATTTCCCTTGTTTTGAAAGTTCTCAATACCCACCCCGTCATCTTCCTGGCTGTTGAGATCTTTGTCTTGTTATGGTCTTTAAAAGACAGATCAGCAGACATAATTATTCCAAAGTCCTTTACGTGTTCCTTTCGTTCTATGTGGTGACCCTCTTGCATTTTGTATATAGTGTTCCTTTTGAGTTCTTCATTCTTTCCATACCTAAGCAGCTGAAACTTATCACCAACGTCATGTTGTTCTCCACTGCCCACTGGAAGACCCTGCTTATGTCTTCCTGTAATTTTTCAGTGCCTCTACCATAGTGACTTTAATGCTTATTTTAGTGTCATCTGCAAATGATGATACAAAAGTGTGCTGGGTGTTTTTATCTATGTCTGCTATGAGGATGAGAAACAGCAGAGGTGCCAGGACAGTGCCTTGGGGCACTGAGCTTTTGACCTCGCTGATGCTGGATCTTGCCCTGTTCACTACTACTTTTTGTGTTGTGTGTGTTAGGAACTCAAAAATCCATCTGCCTACCTTCCCCGTAATGCCTATGGCCCTCATTTTGTGAGCTATCACTCCATGATCGATTTGTCAAACGCCTTTGCAAAATCTGTGTAAATCACATCTGCGTTTTGGTCGTCTTCCAACGCCTCCGTAATTCTGTCATAATGGTTCAGCAGATGTGACAGGCATGATCGTCCCGCTCTAAAGCCATGCTGGTTCGGGTTATGTTGGTTGTGCTGGTTCATGAAGTTTGTAATCTGCCGTCTCATCACTCTTTCAAAGATTTTTATGATGTGAGAAGTTAGGGCTACTGGTCTAATTTTTAGCTAGTGCTCTACTCCCTCCCTTATGCAAATGAGCTATGTCTGCACTCTTTAAGGCCTCCGGTATTTCACCTAGATCTAAGCTCTTTCTCCAAAGAACACTAAGGGCTCTTGCTAATGGTACTTTGCACTTCTTTATAAATAAATCATTCCATGAATCTGGTCCAGGTGCTGAGTGAGTAGGCATGTTGTCCATTTCTTTTTCCAAATCTGTGGGATTTGTACTAAGGTCAGTTAGTTGGTCTGCGTGGCCTTCTGCTGGAGTGAAAAATATTTCTGCATTTTCTACAAGGTATTTACAGGTCCCATTTATGTTTCTAGAAGTCCACCACTGTATGATATTCGAAGAAGCATGGATTCATACAGAGTGACACTCCACATTGCTGACACATGTATCGTGTGTCTTTTTGCACTTGGTCTCGCTGTGTAGTGTAAGCACACACAACACACTTTTTCTGAGAGTACTTCTTTGGAGTAGATGGTAATGATATCAGGCAGTGACAGTTAGGGATTATTCGGTTGGGCACTTCCCCCTCTGGTTGTGGGGTGACAGGTCACTATGGAGTGGCAGGTATAGGTGTGGTACCATACTTTCTTGGTATCTCCTTGATGACATTTAGGGTGAATTCCGCATATTGTTTTTGCTTTCCAGTCTTTATTTCGAACATGTTGAAGGCATTGAGCATTGCAATGTCCACAAGGTGGAAAAAACACTTTATATACCACTTGCGACTCCTACGAACACAGTCAACAAAGCCTATCATCATGTCACACTTGTCGACTAGTCACATATTGTTTGTATAGTTGACAACAACAGCTGTCTTTTCAACAGGTTGATTGTTGAGCCTTCTCAGTCTGTCTGTTTGTACCATCTCATTTCTGTGGATGGTTGACAGCAACGTCACTTCCCTTTTGTCATGCCATGTCAGTGCCATGATGTCATTGGCATGAAACGCTTGCACTACACTTTCCTCCAGTGAACTTTGGCATGTGTTTTCTATTTCTTCTCACTGTTCCACATACATATATCAGTATTGTTCACACGTAGGAAATCAGCAAACATAGGGCTTGTGTACCAGTTGTCTGTGAACAATGTATGGCCCTTGCCAAGGTATGGCTGCATCATCTTGCGAACAACACACCAGAAATGCCCAACATGCGCCTGGTATCATCGAGTGTATTTTTCCCTTTGTAGATAATGACATCCAACACAAGACCAGTCTCACAGTCACACATAACAAACAGTTTTATACCAAAGCGATTACGTTTGCTTGGTATATATTGTTTGAATGACAGTCGTCCCTTGAACAGAATCAAGGACTTGTCAACAACAATGTTCTTGAATGGATAAAAGTAGGCACTGAATTTTTGCTTGAGATACATAAACAATTCCCGGATTTTGTAAAGGCGGTCATTTCGGTTTGGCGTATTCCTGTCTGAGAAGTGCAACATTCTTAGCAACAGAATGAATCTGTTGCAGGGAAGGAGGTCACGGAAGACTGGAGTGCTAATGAGGTGGTCTGTGGACCAGTACTGTGCTATATTGTTCTTATATGTGTGTGGCATAAGCATGACAGTGCCAAGGAATAAATACATTTCAGCCACAGTTGTATCTTTCCACCTGCGCAGCCGTGACGATTCTGAAACATCTGCATGGTCCATTATATACTGGTAGTACAGGTTGGTCTGGGTAACAATCAGGTTCATTATCGGCTCATCAAAGTATACGTAGTTGAAAATACATAGTCTAACTCTGTAGACTCATTTGTGATGGGACAGTGTGGCATGATGCCACTTCCACTGCCATCAAAATTGAAAGGATGTGGAACGAATGGTGTATGTTCAGTCCAATTCCATTCACGATCAGATGGTGCAGGGTGGACCTGGGGCATGGGGGAGCAGGAGGAGGGACGGGAGTGGGGCCAGCACATGGTTGAGAGGGTGCCGGGCGGTCCTTAGTCTGTCCACACACCACGCCACGAGGTCCAGGCACAATGCCACCCATTTCGTCTTCCTCCATCCCAGCATACTCTCCTTCATTATCACTATCAGTGGCAGGGGTTTTGGATCGTGACCTGCCACGACCCTTGCCGCATATGGCACACTGCCTGAACGTAGGTTATGACGCCGAAAAGTACGTTTCACTGGGGAATAATGATAATCACTTTCACTCGACGAATCGTCTATGTGTCATTACCATAACACATGGAAAATTATATTTTCCTCTTGCGGAGTTGCCTTTGGGTAGTAACACTAGCAACCCCAGAGGGTTGATATGGCCACACTGTCCACACTGGCCACCCCAGAGGTGATGGGCTGAGGGTCATCTGGGTTGTCATCAATAGTTTCACTAATTCCTTGATTATTAGTGGCTATATCACTGTCTAATCCACTAAACTCGCGTTCTGTTTCACTTTCCGAGAATAGTAGAGTGTTAATATGACGAGGCATGAGTGAATCACGGGGGTTTGCCATGATGTTGACCCAAGATGGAGCTGAAACTAACTGGGGCTACCATGCAGTACCCCGGCGTCCCCAATTTTTTCATTCTGCGCACACAGTGCTCAGACCCATTCTCTCATGTCTAGGCGACTCAGGCCTATCATAATAAATTTGAAGGAATGAAAAATCAAACGTAGATCTACGTTCGGAGCAGTACACCTACAAACGATATATGTATACGTTTGGACAGTTTACCCTTTCAGGGTTTTTGACGTACTAGTACGGCTTATGCGCCAGGGCGTTTGACGTACTAGTACGCCTAAATTCTAGCGCCCTCAAATCAAGCAGAAACAGGCTGGTAGGCCTAGATGTGAGAGAATGGGTCTGTGCGGTCAGTGTGCGCAGTATAAAAAAATCCTGCAGTACACAGTGCATAATGAGGAAAAAAAAACTCCATGCATGAATGTTACACTCCCTGCATGAATGCTACACTCCCTGCATGAATGCTACACTCCCTGCATGAATGCTACACTCCCTGCATGAATGCTACACTCCTGCATGAATGCTACACTCCCTGCATGAATGCTACACTCCCTGCATGAATGCTACACTCCCTGCATGAATGCTACACTCCCTGCATGAATGCTACACTCCCTGCATGAATGCTACACTCCCTGCATGAATGCTACACTCCCTGCATGAATGCTACACTCCCTGCATGAATGCTACACTCCCTGCATGAATGCTACACTCCCTGCATGAATGCTACACTCCCTGCATGAATGCTACACTCCCTGCATGAATGCTACACTCCCTGCATGAATGCTACACTCCCTGCATGAATGCTACACTCCCTGCATGAATGCTACACTCCCTGCATGAATGCTACACTCCCTGCATGAATGCTACACTCCTGCATGAATGCTACACTCCCTGCATGAATGCTACACTTCCCTGCATGAATGCTACACTTCCCTGCATGAATGCTACACTTCCCTGCATGAATGCTACACTTCCCTGCATGAATGCTACACTTCCCTGCATGAATGCTACACTTCCCTGCATGAATGCTACACTTCCCTGCATGAATGCTACACTTCCCTGCATGAATGCTACACTTCCCTGCATGAATGCTACACTCCCTGCATGAATGCTACACTCCCTGCATGAATGCTACACTCCCTGCATGAATGCTACACTCCCTGCATGAATGTTACACTCCCTGCATGAATGTTACACTCCCTGCATGAATGTTACACTCCTGCATGAATGCTAAAGCACTCTGCATGAATGCTACACTCTGCATGAATGCTACACTCCCTGCATGAATGCTACACTCCCTGCATGAATGCTACACTCCCTGCATGAATGCTACACTCCCTGCATGAATGCTACACTCCCTGCATGAATGCTACACTCCCTGCATCAATGCTACACTCTGCATGAATGCTACACTCCTGCATGAATGCTACACTTCCCTGCATGAATGCTACACTTCCCTGCATGAATGCTACACTTCCCTGCATGAATGCTACACTTCCCTGCATGAATGCTACACTTCCCTGCATGAATGCTACACTCCCTGCATGAATGCTACACTCCCTGCATGAATGCTACACTCCCTGCATGAATGTTACACTCCCTGCATGAATGCTACACTCCCTGCATGAATGTTACACTCTCTGCATGAATGCTACACTCCCTGCATGAATGCTACACTCCCTGCATGAATGCTACACTCCCTGCATGAATGCTACACTCCCTGTATCCCTGCTTCACTCCCTGTATCCCTGCTTCACTCCCTGCATCCCTGCTTCACTCCCTGCATCCCTGCTTCACTCCCTGCAACACTCTTTACCACAGGCTTGGCACTAGGAGCTTTCTTGGGGCCCATGGTGGCTTATTTAGCAGTTGCAAGCACTAAAAACAGTGGAATAATATTTGGACGACCTCCGACGCCGTCGAGCACCGGGGGTTGACTGTAAATTACCATATTCACAAGCTCTGAAAGATGAGGGAGAATTCTTAGGTATACACCTTGACAGCAACTGTGACTCATCACTTGCTTCCATCATATATAGGAGAACATTTTGAAAACAGTGGGCATTCTTTCTTAAATGTTAAAATGTACATTATCTCAAACATGATTCAATATGTATTACTCTCAGATTTCTCCTGACCTCACTTATGGTATCCATGCATGGGGATTTACAATAGAAAGTAATGTAAATCCTATGGTAACTCAAAATTCTGCTTTCACAATGATCACTCAGTCAGGTTCCAGACAGCCCCCATTCCCTTCTCCCACTATTCCAAAATTTAAATTTACTCAATAAACATCCAAAGTTACTACTATATGTACATACCTTTTATACAGGATACTCATTACAAATATTAACCCAGCTCTCAAACTCGTCTTGGAGAGCTGCAGCAGAAAACATGTGCAATATGAGAAAAATATCTTTGATATTCCACATGTTCAGCTCATGGACTGAGCTGTGGGAGCGTTGACCCCCTGAACACCCTCCAGGTAAATAAAAGGCCCAGAAATATGGAACACTACCTGAAGATGCAAAAAGTTTAACTGACAACTGCTTCAAAAATGTTTAAAATTACCTGAATCTGATGTAAATTTTACATAGATTGAATATAAATGTGTAATAAATCTGTTGTAACCTGCTTATCCACACACAGTTAGCATTTGTGCTCCAGCACTTGTAACCATTAAGAAGGGGCATAGTTTGGGAAGGAAAGTGTTGAAGGCAGGTTTGTTTTCCCAGAGTCCATGCCTGCTAGGGAGACCCAGACTAGCCTTCTTTATTATTTGTTTGATCAGTAAAATGGATAAAAAGATTTTTGCATTTTATTTTAATAAAAAAAAGTGCAAGGACATTATTGGTGTAATATTAACCCTTTCACTGTCAGTCCCATAATGTAATGGCTTCCAAGCTAGTGTCGGTCCCATAATAGTATGCCAAAATTCTAGCGGCTTCCAATCTTGCGGAAGAAATCTGGGAGGCCTACATATGAAAGAATGGGTCTGAGTGGTCAGTGTGCACAGTATATAAAAAAAATCCTGCTGCAAGCAGCGCACAATGAGAAAAAACTCCGACCTTGTTTTTCGTTTAAACCGACTTTGCAGTGTATTTCTGTATGGAATTTATGGTTGTATTCTCGTTTTTGTGGTCTCATTTGATAGAATGGAAGATATATTACAGAACTAGAGATGATTTTGAACGGTTTACAGACTAAAAGTACGTACCTTGAAATTGAGCTCAAAGTAGCGGAAATGTTCAATTTTTACTGATGTTCAAGAGTAAACACATCGCGTCGTGTCCAATTCACGTCACTGGTGGGTCTAATATGCTTTCACAAATGTGCTATTATTTATACCATTTTTACAATAATGCAGTAGTCTGCATAACAGTAAATCTTCTAATTTTTTGTGTGAATAAAAATTCAAAATGGAAAGCAAGTGTAATATAAGAGGGGCCTGGAGACATGACTAATGAACAGAGGAATGTTATTTTAGTGCTAGGAATGTTTGCATTGTTAATTTTGGACCCTATTTTGAAATTGGCCTTCCTTGAATTGTGTATGAAATTTGCCAAATTACCAATTTCTAATCACTTTATTGGGTAGTTGAAATCAGTAAATGGGCCGTTTCTTCTACTCAATTGATAGAACAAAAGAAATTCTAGCAAAATAGCTGAGTTTGGTCAACTGGAACAATGGAATTGACCGAAAATAGGTCTCAAATTGAGCAAAATCACTGATGCGTAAATATCGCCGAGACCGCTAACTTCGCAAAAGCATAATTCCATAAGTATTTAATCAAATTTCGTACTTTTGGTGTCATTACCATCAGGAAAAGATTCGCTATCATTTCATACGAAAAATAATTATACTAACTTTGCTCTTTAAATATACAGTGGTACCCTGACTTACGATGGTCCCCAAACACACCCTTTTATGCAAGTTTATTTTTTTAAATGCTTTTGTAAGTGTAATTTTGGGGGTCTAAAAGGACTAGTCTATTTTACATCATTTCTTATGGAGATAAATTCGTTTGGTAATGGCACTTGAACAGCATTCTGGAATGAAAAAATATCGTAAGTCGGGGTACCACTGTATATTGTTTTATTACTTAAAAATCATTAGATTTAATAATACAATTTTCAGACAGTTTAATTATATCATGCCATTCAAATCTAACTTTAACTAGACAGCTATACAGTGTCAAGCAGTTTCAGGTTCTAGATTTAGTCTGCCTGAAATACTCTGCATAAAGTATTAAATTATATTATTTATTTTATTAATATTTTAATAAAGTAGCACTTAATTACTCAGTATTTTCTAACATAATAAATGTGGAAATGAAATAGTCACTTAAATGCTATTTGACCACAGATTTTTTATGATAGGGTCTTGTAAAAAAAAACAGGTAATGTATTACATATGAAGAGATTTAGAGGGATTAATACTGCTCTACTGTGACTAAAAAGAATGGATGGGGATTTGAATCATGGTTCATGCCAGTGGCCTGTTCTTCTCTTTAGTCACTGATAGTCATTCATGATGACTTAGATTGGGTTTATAGACAACTGTACTAAATTTGTATAAGCAGGGTTACTAAAAATTCTCTAACAAACTATCTGGCAATCTTCTTTATTAACCACCATCTACATTGGCCTTGGGGTACACAGGAAGCCTGTGCATTGCACAGGATTCCCCATTGTGATAAATTTATCCAGGGGAATTTTGAACTGTAGTGTAGTGTTGATTTTGACAGTTGTATAGACTGTTCCAAAGGTTGATCTCTTTTATGGCCTAATAATTTTATGTCTGTTTTGCATTGCAGTTTTGTAAGGTTGAAATTGTTCTTCACATGTGTCATGTTAGACTTCCTGTAGAGGTGGTTGCTGTTTGCACTATCCAACTTTTATTTATATATTATATGTCTAATTCATGATGTCCATTTTATTTAGATATACAGTGGCACCTCTGCTTACTAGTTTAATCCATTCCGAGACCTAGCTCATAACCCGATCTGCTCATATGCCGAGTCAATTTTCTTCATTTAAATTAATTTAAATTAATTGAAATGCCTTTAATCTATTCCAGCAGTATTCCTGCTCTCAGTGGGCAGTACAAAATACTTCAGTATAAGGCTAATATCAACTCTACGGCTTATCTATCACAATTCATCTGGAAAAATTCTGATTCAGGAAGGATATAGGAAAGCACTGGTTTGGTAATAGAGTTGTGGATGAGTGGAACAAACTCCCAAGTACCGTCCTATAAACTAAGACGTTGTGTAGTTTTAAAAATAGGTTAAATAAATACATGAGTGCGTGTGGGTGGGTGTGAGTTGGACCTGACTAGCTTGTGCTACTAGGTGAGATTTAAGGCATTGGCTTAAGCCGGTGGGAAAATTGGACCTGCCTCGCATGGGCCAGTAGGCCTGCTGCAGTGTTCCTTCTTATGTTCTTATATGACAATAAACAATATAAATAACATAGAAACCTGATATATACTCTAGAATGAATAAAATATGTCATTATGTGACAAGTGGTGGGGTTTGAATTTTTCAGTGTCTACGAACCCCTGGAATTCCTGCACAAATTTTCAGCTGCACGCTTGTCTGAGCTGGCTGCCTCACAACACTGTGTATGCCACTACGTTTCTTAAACCTGTCAAACCAGCCTTTGCTGGCTTTAAAAATCACTCACCTCACCACTGGTTGCAGGCATTGTCTTGACAAGATCTTCGTGCAACTTCCTTGCCTTTTCACAAATTATCGCCATGGAAATACTATCACCCGCTATCTGTTTTTCGTTGATCCACACCATCAGTAACTTCTCAACCTCATCCACTGTTTTCGATCTTTGTTTCGTTAACATATCAACCCCTTTTGCAACATTAGCTTCCTTGATCTCATTTCTCTTTGCCAGGATAGTGCCGATAGTAGATGCACGTTTCTTGTACATCCTGGCAAGATCACTCAGACGTACGCCACTCTCATATTTTTCAACAATCTCCTTCTTCAGTTCGATGGTGTTCCTCACTCTCTTTACCACAGGGGTGCCACTAGGAAGCTTCTTTGGACCCATGGTGACTTATTTCACAGTGACAAATGTATTGTGAATGTTTGAAAGAGCGCGCTAGGTAATCTTCTCTCAATGGTAAACAACGCTTCACTGGCGGGCGTCCTGCGCAGGCGCGGAACAGGCAGACAGGTCTAATACGTTTCGCTATCCGAGAGCGAAAAAAGCTTTCGTTAGCGATTTTTTCGTTATCTAAACCTTTCGTTAGCCGGGGGTCCACTGTACTGTGATATAGTACAGAGATAAAGTGCACACAGGAGACTGAAGCCTCTATGATGATGTTCAGACTGACTTTGAACATTGACTATCCACACAGAAAAATGCGAAGGGAATATATTCTGGCTTTCATGTTTGTATGTGTGACTAGTCAATGGTCCAAGACGGACCAAAATGTCTTCATAAGTTTGGGTTATTTCTGTTTAAAAGTTAGTGATTTTTTTGCCATTATAGTATTTACATACACATACATGTACTGTACATTACAGATGTTACTGAATACTTTTTAATGTCTTGATATGTTGTTTACTGCATGACAAATGTTGAGCTTTTGACCTTGCACTACCTAACATTTAGAATTCATTGGTTCTCTAATTGCATGCATAAGGACTATCAGGTGGAATATGCTTTAGAGATGGTGATGGTCATAGTCCTTTGGCACCAAGTTTCACTGGAAGACTCCCAGTAATGCATGGGTTACCTCATTTTCCAACCCATCCTCCTAATAACTCACACCTTCACATATGGTTTGCAACCCATTTTCAAGCTACATTAGGTTGGCTTAAGTTAGGTTACGTTACAATGGAAAAACTATAAAGATAAAATATGATAAAATAGCCTGCCATGCAAATGGAAAATGGGCAGCTACTGTGTGTAGCTCATAACTATGTAATACAGTGGACCCCCGGATTTCGTCAATAATTCTTTCCAGAAGGCTGTTCGAGTGCCGTTACCGAACGAATTTGTTCCCATAAGGACGAATGTAAATTAGATTAGTCCGTTTCAGACCCCCAAAAATACACTTACAAAAGCACTTACAAAAATACACTTACATAATTGTTCGAGTTGGGAGCAGTACGAAATCTGGGGGTCCACTGTATTTCAACTGTTCAAGACTCTGTCACCAGCCATCCAAGCCATCCATTCGACTATTTACAACAGTGCCATGCCTGTGGTTAATAGGACAGGCTGCATTTTCTGAAGATTGTAATAACATTTTGAGTGTTGCTTTTGTTGTGTATAATGGTTTTGCAGTGTTCCTGTGTACACTGATTGAAAAATCCTGTCCATTTCTATATAATAATGCTGATGAAAAGAGTGGCCCCAATTTCTGAAACATTGTAGGCACTCTGATTTAGGTATGATTATTATACTTTGTTCAGTCATTCAAAGGCAATATACTGAGATTGTTGGAAATCTGTAATAATTTTGTTTGATTATTAAATTTACATTTTGGCTCAAGTGCAGATTATTACAGTATTATGTTAATAGGGAGGCACTAAATCTGGAGTTTAACAGTGGGGAGATGGAAAAGGTGAGGGGTAATAAGGTTTGATCCAAGGAATGGGAGGGTAGCTCCCAGTTTCTTGTATCAAGAGTCTTTCACTAGTTCTATGGCACTTCTTAAAGGGAGGTAAAAGTGCAGATAATAGTAATGACCAACCTTAATAATGTTAGAAACAGTATTTTGTTATACAGTATTGAAATATTGACCTTCAAGTACTGTACTATAATGGCTAATTCTTTAACGCTCTAGAAAAAAGCTATTACTGTAACTTGCTTGAAACTTAGTTTACTTGACACTAAAACTGTAAATAATCATGGCAGTAGCTGTGTGTGTAAAGCAGGAATTTACCATTGATTGAAGTTTACTCTAACAGGTAGCAGCAGTGTATCGTTATGGCAGAGGGGATGCTCTCTCTGTCTTGGAACAATCATAGTGCAACATTTACTCACACCCTCTCCACTTTGAGGGAGAAGGTATGTCATTTTTTTTGGAACTTCTTGTGTTGATCAACATTATTTTTTATTTAATTTTAACTTTTTACAGTTATACTTTATTTATCCTTTATACACATGCAAAATGTTTACCTACATTATCTGCATTGGTATATTTTACGTAACTTTTTGGTAGAATGAAACTAGTTTCAAGATGGAATGACATCTCAAGTCATCTGTGTCAACAATACAAAGCAAGATGATCTCCCACCCTTCCTGGCATCATCTCCATCATGCAACAGCATCTGTTTGATGACCTGTGTATTAGAGCTAAGTTAATTCCAGAGGTGGAAGTACAGTGCCTGTACTCTGAAGGATGGATGGGAATGTTGCAGTTTGCTGGTGGTTCCTTTGAAGAGTGATGTCCATGCACGTTTGGCAGCAAGACAGCTAAGGAATTATTGTTAATGTTATTGTACCCTCTTTGAGTCACTCAACCCTGGTGGGAGACAACCAGTGTTATAAAAAAAAATTATTCTATGGTTGTAACAATCAACCCAGCTTGGGAAATGCAGTTTGCATTTTTGTTTAAATTGGCACAAGACCATAAAATTGAAAACCAGCCATAAAATTTCATTGCAAATGTATTCATTTTTTCCCATATCCACCCCTCATGAGTGTGAGATATTAACTAAAATGCTGTACAGTGATACTCAGAGATATCCAAAAATAATATGAAATATAGCTAAACCAGCCGTAAGACACTTTTGAAAATGGCTTCAGTTGATTTACCAAAACACAAGTTATTTTCTTGTTCATTCTTCATTTGAATATAAATACAATTAAAATGATATTTCAAAAATTAAACTATATTATAAACTACAATAAAATGATTTTTCAAATATTTTCTGTAAAGTTTATCAGAGCGATTAATTTTTGTGTATGATCTTTTGGTGCATGTGTGGTTTGCACATAATTTTGTGCATATCCAAAAATGGAATTTTTTTACGATAACCGTTTTTTGTTTTGTTTTGGCATACAAAGCAAAATCTGAAGCTGCCACAGCGAAAGCTTTCTTTCTCAAGGCATTATTTCTTCCCCAATTCTTTCTCATTCTCATAGTTGACTGAGACAAATCATAGCAGCATATCATCCTTTACAGGCAACACTAGAATTTATACAAGAGTGGTAGTCATTGAGAACTCGGCAAATCGCCAAGTAAACCAGGTCTTCCAGCAGACTACAAGGAAAAGTATAGTATGCAGTGAGAACAAATTTCAGTTACTCTTATCATTGAAAATTTAAAAAAAAATAAAAACCAAAAGTGTAAAACTAGCTCAGCTTACTCTGAAGAGCAGAAGAAGATGCGAGGGACCCAGGAGTATTGATGTCGGAAGATTTTACATACTAAAATCAAAGAAGTTCTACCATCACAACTGCCAGAAAATGGCTTGGCATAAAATGCCAAGCCATTGAATATGCTTTTTAAGGCACTTGCACACACTGCTAGAATATTGATATATGTACTCTAAAGAACTCCATTAGCAGGTGAAATTATAGATTAAACAAAATCTTTCACTACCCATGTGAGTTGTCAACACCTAAATTATTAGACATGCCTATGTCAAAGATACATCATAATTTATGTGAAATATTTTCTTTTAAATCTCCACATTGAAATTACCCCTACAAAACATACCCCATTAAAAACACAAGAGCAGCAAGTGTCTTTACACACATACATACACTCGTATGCATGTACACACACACAGCCTGCATACTGGAGGGGTGGGAATGCTGTAGCCAGAGGGTAATTTGAATTGTGATGTGAGTATGCTTCTGGCAAGACAGCAATTGAATGACTTATGGTGAATGTATTTTCTTTGGGTCACCCTACCTTGGTGGAACATGGCATTTTTATGTCTTGACAGGTTTAAGATAAACCATTTCTCTGTTCGTCACATAGATCTGTTATTGATTCCAGAGTCCATCATGTAGATCTACATTAGTAGCTCAGCTCGCTCAGACAAACTGTGAGTGGTTTTGGCCTAGATATGAAAGAATGGGTCTGTGCAGCGAGTTCACAGTAAAAAAAAAAATCCTGCCCACTCAGTGCTTGATGGTTTAAAATAGCGAGTTTGGAGTGTTTTCTTGGATTGTATTTTTTGTTTTATTGACTGTTTCTTGGTATCCTTTGATAGAATAGTGTTTCTTGGTATCCTTTGATAGAATGGAAGATATACTACTGAAATACTAATGATGTGGGTTGGTTCCAGGGCTGGAAGTAGCTTGAAACCGGCCTCAAATTAGATCTAATTCAATTACCAGTTTCCATAAACCATGACCAATCACCCCTGGTTATATTTTATTTTATTAATCTTCATTTTTTTTATGCTTTCAAAATGGAAGGCAAATGTAAAATAGGAGAGGCCTAGGGATATGATTAACCTTACAAGGTCCATTCCGTAGTAGTACTATACTAGTTCTGAGATCAGAGTCCTTGCCATAGTACTATGTTTCTGAGAACAGGGTCTGTTCTGTAGAACCCCGTGATGAGCTCAGCTCACTCAAATAAGCTGTGAGTGGTAAATTTGGGCCTAGATATGAGTGTGTGTGTCTGTGCTATGAGTGTGCACCATATAAAAAAAACTTCCCCCATGCAGTGCATAATGGGAAAAAAACTGACCATGTATTTGGTTTAAAATAACGACTTTCAGATGGTTTTTATGGCTTTTATTCTTGATTTCTTGGTATTGTTTGATGGAATGGAAGATGCATTACAGAAATAGATATGATTTTGATTGGGAGTACTAGCTTGAAATTGAGCTCAAATTCTGGAAGACCCAAATCATGTCACTCATCCAACCGGTCAGTCTAGTACACGTTCACAAATATGCTGACCTTATTTATACAATTATTACAATAATGCAGTAGTCTGTATAACAGTAAATCTTCTATTTGTGTGAATAAAAATTCAAAATGGAAAGCAAGTGTAATAGAGAGTGATGAGACGGCAGATTACAAAGTTCATGGACCAGCACAACCAACATAACCCGAACCAACATGGCTTTAGAGGGGACGATCATGCCTGTCACAGCTGCTGAACCATTATGACAGAATTACAGAGGCATTTGAAGACGACCAAAACGCAGATGTGATTTACACAGATTTTGCAAAGGCGTTTGACAAATGCGATCGAGTGATAACGCACAAAATGAGGGCCATGGGCATTACGGGGAAGGTAGGCAGATGGATTTTCGATTTCCTAACACACAGAACACAAAAAGTAGTAGCGAACAGGGCAAGATCCAGCATCAGCGAGGTCAAAAGCTCAGTAATTTTCAATTAAAACAGCGACTTTGCAGTGTTTTTTGTATAAGTTTTATAGTTATATTTGCAATTTCTTGATCTCATTTGATAGAATGGAAGATATATTACAGATATAGAGATGATTTTGATTGGTTTTAGTACTGGAAATGGCTTGGAACTGAGCTCAAAGTAGCGGAAATGTTAAATTTTTGCCGATGTTCAAGAGTAAACAAATGATCTCATACGTCTAATACGTGCCAGCTGGTGGGTCTAATATATGTTCACAAATGTGGTGATATTATTTGTAAAATTATTATAATATTGGATAACAGTAAATCTTCAGTTTTTTGGTTTGAATAAAAATTCATTATGTGAATAAAAAATAAAAATGGAATTCATTTGTAAAGACTGAAAACGTAACTAATGAACAGAGAAAATGTTAGTTTAGTGCCAGGAATGCCTGCATTGTTTAGTCTGCACCCAATTTTGAAATTGGAATATTTTGAACTTTTAGTTAAATTGGCTAAATTACCAATTTCCAATCACTTTATTTTGGAGTTGAAACAGTTGACTGGGGGATTTCTTGTGCTCAATTGATTGAATAGAAGTAATACTAGTGAAATAGCTAAGAATTTGGTTGACTGGAATAATGTAATTGGCCTAAAATGGGAGTCAAATTCATCAAAATCGCTGATGCGTAAATATCGCCGACACATCAAAATTCGTGAGCATAATTTCGTCAATTTTCAATCAAATTTCATACTTTTTGTTTTATTACCTTCAGAAAAAGATTCTCTACCATTTCATAAGAAAAAATAAGATTTTTTTTTTAAATTCTTGGACACTGGCGCACCCCTTCCAAAAATGGCCTTGGACCCTGAAAAGGTTAAGAGGGACGTTAAAAAGGGGATAAGAAAAGCTAAACAGGACTATGAAATTAAAGTGCTAGGGATTCAAAAACTAACCCAAAAAGTTTTTTCCAGGTTTATAGAACAAAAGTTAAAGATAAGATAGGTCCCCTTAAAAATAACTCTGGGCATCTTACTGACAAGGAGAAAGATATGTGCTTTATTTTTAACATAAGAAATAAGAATGGAGGAACACTGCAGAAGGCCTACTGGCCCATACAAGGCAGGTCCTTATCAAAACCACCACTACCTAAGAATTTACTCCCGTACTCACGACACTAATCAAACCCAGCCCCTCCCACTCATATATTTGTCCAATCTCTTTAAAGTCACCCAAGGTCCTAGCCTCTATCACCCTACTCGGAAGATTGTTCACACATCTACAACTCTGTTCGAAAACCAGTACTTGCCTATGTCCTTTCTAAATCTAAATTTATCCAATTTAAATCCGTTATTTCTGGTTCTTATTTGGTTCGATATCCTCAGTATTTTATTAATATCTCCTTTGTTTATGCCCATCATCCACTTGTACACCTTGATGATATCTTCCCTTATTCTACGTCTCCAGAGAGTGGAGATTCAACGCTCTAAGTCTATCTTCATACGGGAGATTTCTTATACTGTAAATCATTTTAGTCATTCTTCTTTGTATGTTCTCCAATGAATCTATATCCATCCTGTAGTAAGGAGACCAAAACTGAGCTGCATAATCCAAATGAGGTCTCACTAGTGATGTATAGAGCTGTAAAATAACTTTTGGACTTCTGTTGCTTATACTTCTTGAAATAAATCCCAGTCCCAAGTCCTTTTCACATTCTGTATGATCAAGCTCTACTTCACCTAGTTTATAACTTAGAGGGATATTTTCATTACCAAGGACTAGTACCTTACACTTGTCCACATTGAACTTCGTCTGCCACTTTTCAGACCAAGACATTAATTTGTCCAAATTCTCCTGGAGTTCACTGGCATCCTCCTCAGAATTAATCATACAGCCTATTTTTGTATCATTAGCAAATTTACTCATGTCACTTGCAATTCCTTCATCAAGGTCATTTATGTAAATTATGAACAACAATGGGCCTAAAACTGATCCTTGTGGAACGCCACTAGTGACTAATCCCCATTCAGATTTGACCCCATTAATGGAAACTCTCTGCTTTCTGTTGGTAAGCCATGACTCTATCCATGCTAGAACTTTACCTCCTATACCATGAGCTGCCACCTTTCTTAAGAGTCTCTTGTGAGGTACTCTATCTAAGGCCTTACTGAAATCCAAGTAAACTATATCATATTCTTTATCACTGTCTACTGCCTCAAATGTTTTATTGAAAACGTCAGTAAATTTGTCAGGCAGGAACGACCTCTCGTGAACCCATGCTGAGATTCATTAATCAAATTATGTTCTTCAAGGTGACTTATAATAATATCAGCTATAATTGATTCTAATAATTTGCCTACTATTGACGTGAGGCTTATTGGACGATAATTTGATGGAATGGACTTATCCCCTGATTTGAATATAGGAACTACATTAGCTATCTTCCACATCTCTGCCACAACACCAGTTAGGATGGACGTATTAAACACATTTGTTAATGGCTGACTAAGTTCCATCTTGCATTCTTTAACCCTTTCGGGGTTATGGTCGTACAAGTACGTTTTACACACTGTGGTTATTGACGTACTAGTACGCCTAAATTCTAGCGCCCTCAAATCAAGCAGAAACAGGCTGTTAGGCCTAGATGTGATAGAATGGGTCTGTGCGGTCAGTGTGCGCAGTATAAAAAAATTCCTGCACCACAGTGCATAATGAGGAAAAAAACTGACAGTGTTTTTGGTTTAAAACAGCGACTTTGCAGTCTATTTTCGTATGGTATTTATGCTTGTATTCTCGTTTTCTTAGTCTCATTTTATAGAATAGATGATATATTACAGAAATAGAGATAATTTTGACTGGTTTCACGATGACAAGTACCTTGAAACGGAGCGCAAAGTAGCGAAAATTTCGATTTTGGCCGATGTTCAAGAGTAAATAAATCACACCATGTGTCCAATACACATCAACTGGAGAGTCTAATATTATTGCACAAATGCGCTGATATTATTTATACCATTTTTACAATGATGCAGTTATATACATAACAGTAAATCTTCTATTTTTGTGAGAATAAAAATTCAAAATGGAAAGCAAAAGTAATGTAAGAGGGGCCTGGAGACGTGACTAATGAACAGAGAAGATGTTATTTTAGTGCCAGGAATGTCTGCCTTGTTTATTATGGACCCTATTTTGAAATTGGCATCGTTTGAAATTTGTGTGAAATTGGCCAAATTGCCATTTTCTGACCACTGTTTTGGGTAGTAAAATTGGTAAATAGGCGGTTTCTTGTACTCAATCGATAGAAGAAATGGAGTTCTAGCGAAATAGCTATAATTTTAGTAGACTGAAACATTGGAATTTGCCGAAAATAGAGCTCAAAGTGGGCGAAATCGCCGATGCGTAAATGTCATGGATACCGCTAACTTTGCGAAAGCATAATTCCGTTAGTTTTCGATCAAATTTCATAATTTTTGTGGCGTTATGATCGGAAAAAGATTCTTTATCATTTCATAAGAATTTTTATTTTTTAAATTCGTGGACCCAGAGAATGAGTTTCAGAGACCCCTTGGACCCCCAAAGGGTTAAGTGCCCTGGAAAACAACTCGTCGGGTCCCGGGGACTTATTTTGCTTCAGTTTATCTATCTGTTTGATAACCATGTCCCTCGTGACAGTAATATTAGTTAATTTGAATTCCTCGAATTGAATAATTGTTAATTTCTGGAATCTCATTTACGTCTTCTTGTGTAAAGACTGACAAAAAATAGTCATTAAATAGAGAACACATTTCCAGTTCATTATCCGTCAGCTGTCCATTCCCAATTTTCAGAGGTCCTACCTTTTCCCCCACCTTCGTCCTATACACTTGAAAGAACCCTTTTGGATTAGTCTTTGATTCATTAGCAACGTTAATCTCATAGTCACGTTTAGCCGTTCTAATCCCCTTTTTTACTTCTCTTTAAATGAACATATTGGTCAATACGTTAACATCTCCTCTTTTGATGCTCCTATAAATTCCTCTTTTCTCCCCTAATAGATGTTTTAGCCTCCTGTTAATCCATTTGGGATCGTTATTATTTGACCTAAATTCTCTCTGCGGAATAAATATACTCTGTGCACGTTGTACATTATTAAGAAAAAAATCATAAACGCAGATCCCATCGTAATCGTTAGCTAGATTACCCCAGTCAAGATTAGACAGGTGTTCTCTAAGTCCAATATAATCGGCAGAATGAAAATCAGGAACTTTTACCTTATTATCCCTATTCTCGTACTCCCAGGTAATATTAAAAGTAATGGATTTGTGATCACTTGCTCCAAGCTCTTCAGTGATCTCCAGATTATTTACAAGGGTTTCTTTATTTGACAAGACTAGGTCAAGCAAATTATTACCTCTGGTAGGCTCCGTCACACACTGCTTCAGAAAACAGTCCTGAACTATTTCCATAAAGTCACTGGACTCCAGATTACCGGTCAAAGAAGTCCAGTCAATTTGACTAAAGTGAAAAATCCCCCACTATCACTACGTTACTGTGTCTAGAAACCCTAACAATTTCGTCCCAAAGAAATCTCCCTCTATCATGATCCAAGCCTGGAGGTCGGTATATTACACCTAGAATAAGTTTTTCTTGACCTTCTAGAAACTCTACCCAAACAGATTCAGTTAATGATCCATCTATTTTTATGCCTGTTTTTTTTTTTTTTTATTAACACATCGGCCGATTCCCACCAAGGCAGGGTGGCCCGAAAAAGAAAAACTTTCATCATCATTCACTCCATCACTGTCTTGCCAGAGGGTGCTTTACACTACAGTTATAAAACTGCAACATTAACACCCTCCTTCAGAGTGCCGGCACTGTACTTCCCATCTCCAGAACTCAAGTCTGGCCTGCCGGTTTTCCTGAATCCCTTCATAAATGTTACTTTGCTCACACTCCAACAGCACGTCAAGTATTAAAACCATATGCCTCCATTCACTCCTATCAAATACGCTCACACATGCTTGCTGGAGGTCCAAGCCCTCGCACACAAACTTCCTTTACCCTCCCTCCAACCTTTCCTAGGCCGACCCCTACCCCGCCTTCCCTCCACTACAGATTTATACACTCCGAAGTCACTCTGTCTCGTTCCATTCTCTCTACATGTCGAAACCACCTCAACAACCCCTCCTCAGCTCTCTGGACAATCGTTTTGGTAATCCCGCACCTCCTTAATTTCCAAACTCCGAATTCTCTGCATTATATTCACACCACACATTGACCTCAGACATGACATCTCCACTGCCTCCAGCCTTCTCCTCGTTGCAACATTCATCACCCATGCTTCACACCCATATAAGAGCGTTGGTATAACTATACTCTCATACATTCCCTCTTTACTTCCATGGACAAGGTTCTTTGTCTCCACAGACTCCAAGTGCTCCACTCACCCTTTTCCCTCAACAATTCTATGATTCACCTCATCCTTCATAGACCCATCCGCCGACATGTCCACTCCCAAATATCTGAATACATTCACCTCCTCCATACTCTCTCCCTCCAATCTGATATCCAATCTTTCGTCACCTATTCTTTTTGTTATCCTCATCACCTTACTCTTTCCTATATTCACTTTCAATTTTCTTCTTTTACACACCCTACCAAATTCATCCACCAACCTCTGCAACTTCTCTTCAGAATCTCCCAAAGCACAGTGTCATCAGCAAAAAGCAACTGTGACAACTCCCACTTTGTATTTGCTTCTTTATCTTTTAGCCCAACACCTCGTGCCAAGACCCTCGCATTCACTTCTCTTACAACCCCATCTATAAATATATTGAACAACAACGGTGACATCACACATCCTTGTCTAAGGCCCACTTTTACTGGGAAATAGTCCCCTTCCCTCCTACACACTCTAACCTGAGCCTCACTATCCTCATAAAAACTCTTCACTGCTTTCAGTAACCTTCCTCCTATTCCATACACCTGCAACATCTGCCACATTGCCCCCTATCTACCCTATCATACGCCTTTTCCAAATCCATAAATGCCACAAAAACATCTTTACCCTTATCCAAATACTGTTCACCTATATGTTTCACTGTAAACACTTGGTCTACACACCCCTACCTTTCCTAAAGCCCCCTTGTTCATCTGCTATCCTGCTTTCTGTCTTACTCTTAATTCTTTCAATAATAACTCTACCATACACTTTACCAGGTACACTCAACAGACTTATTCTCCTATAATTTTTGCACTCTCTTTTGTCCCTTTGCCTTTATACAAAGGAACAATACACGCTCTCTGCCAATCCCTAGGTACCTTACCCTCTTACATACATTTATTAAATAATAGCACCAACCACTCCAAAACTATATCCCCACCTGCTTTTAACATTTCTATCTTTATCCCATCAATCCCAGCTGCCTTACCCCTTTCATTCTACCCACTGCCTCACAAACTTCCCTACACCCACAACTGGCTCTTCCACACTCCTACAAGATGTTATTCCTCCTTGCCCTACACACGAAATCACAGCTTCCTGTCTTCATCAACATTTAACAACTCCTCAAAATATTCTCTCCATCTTCCCGATACCTCTAACTCTCCATTTAATAACTCTCCTCTCCTATTTTTAACTGTCAAATCCATTTGTTCTCTAGGCTTCCTCAACTTATTAATCTCATTCCAAAACTTTTCTTATTTTCAACAAAATTTGCTGATAACATCTCACCCACTCTCTCATCTGCTCTCTTTTTACATTGCTTCACCACACTTTTAACCTCTCTTTTCTCTCCATATACTCTTCCCTCCTTGCATCACTTCTACTTTGTAAAAACCTCTCATATGCTAACTTTTTCTCCCTTACTACTCTCTTTACATCATCATTCCACCAATCGCTCCTCTTCCCTCCCGCACCCACTCGCCTGTAACCACAAACTTCTGCTGAACACTAACACTACATTTTTAAATCTACCCCATACATTTTCACCCCATTGCCTACACTCTCACTAGCCCATCTATCCTCCAATAGTTGTTTATATCTTACCCTAACTGCCTCCTCTTTTAGTTTATAAACCTTCACCTCTCTCTTACTTACTGATTCTATTTTCCTTGTATCCCATCTACCTTTTACTCCCACTGTAGCTATAACTAAAAAGTGATCTGATATATCTGTGGCCCCTCTATAAACATGTACATCCTGAAGTCTACTCAACAGTCTTTTATCTACCAATACATAGTCCAACAAACTACTGTCATTACGCCCTACATCATATCTTGTATACTTATTTATCCTCTTTTTCTTAAAATATGTATTACCTACCATTGTGACAGAATTGCGGAGGCATTGGAGGATCAAAATGCAGATGTGATTTACACAGATTTTGCAACGGCATTTGACAAATCACATCTGCATTTTGATCTTCCAATGCCTCCGTGGTTCTGCCGTGGTGGTTCAGCAGTTGTGACAGGCATGATCGTCCTGCTCTAAAACCATGTTGGTTCGGGTTATACTAATTGCTGGTCCATAAAATTTGTAATCTGCAGTCTCGTACTTATCACCATTGAATGTCATATTGTTCTCCACTGCAAAACTCTGCTTATGTCTTTCTGTAATTTTTCGGTGTCCTCTACTGTAGTGACTTTCATGCTTATTTTGGTGTCATCTGCAAATGATGATACAAAAGTGTGATGGGTGTTTTTGTCTATGTTTGCTGTGGGGATGAGAAGCAGCAGAGGTGCCGGGACGGTGCCTTGGGGCGCTGAGCTTTTGACCTCGCTGATGCTGGATCTTGGTCTGTTTACTACTACTTTGTGTTCTGTGTGTTAGGAACCCGAAAATCCATCATGCCTGTTACAACTGCTGAACCATTGTGACAGAATTGCGGAGGCATTGGAGGATCAAAATGCAGATGTGATTTACACAGATTTTGCAACGGCATTTGACAAATCACATCTGCATTTTGATCTTCCAATGCCTCCGTGGTTCTGCCGTGGTGGTTCAGCAGTTGTGACAGGCATGATCGTCCTGCTCTAAAACCATGTTGGTTCGGGTTATACTAATTGCTGGTCCATAAAATTTGTAATCTGCAGTCTCGTCACTCTTTCGAAGATTTTTATGATGTGAGAAGTTAGGGCTACTTGTCTGTCTGTAAATTTTAGCTAGTGCCCTACTACCTCCCTCATGCAAAGGTGCTATGTCTGCACTCTTTAAGGCCTCCAGTATTTCACCTAGATCTAAGCTCTTTCTCCAAAGAATATTGAGGGCTCATGCTAGTGGTACATTGCACTTCTTTATAAATAGAGCATTCCATGAATCTGGTTCAGGTGCTGAGTGAGTGGGCATGTTGTCCATTTCTTTTTCGAAATCTATGGGATTTGTACTAATGTCAGTTAGTTGGTCTGTGCGGCCTTCTGCTTGAGTGAAAAATATTTCTGCATTTTCTACCTTGCTGTCATTAAGTGGGTTGGTGAACACTGACTCATACTGTTCTTTTAGGATTTCACTCATTTCCTGTTCATTGTCAGTATACAAATCTCCTCTCAATAGTGGTCCAATTCTACAGGTAGTTCTTAGCTTGGATTTTGCATGGGAATAGAAAAAATATTTTGGGTTTCTTGCAATATCCTGTATGGCCCTTTGTACTTCTTCTGTTAGGTATGACGTCCTAAGCTTTTGCTCTATTTCAGTGATCTCTCGGCTAAGCCTATCTTTCCTCTGTTGCAGCATATTTGTGTTTTTCAGCAATTCAGTACCACTTTTTCTTCTGTACCATCTCCTACGCTCTCTCTCTATATCTGATCTTCTGGGTTTCCTCAATGGTATGTGCTTCATACATACCTTGTATGCTTCTGTATTCAGCTTCTCTAGGCACTAGTGGGAACGCCTCGAAGCACTAAACCTATATTCACTGGAGCGCAGGCGAGAGAGATATATCTTACATAATCTACACCTGGAAGATTCTGGAGGGACTGGTCCCCAATATGCACACAGAAATCACTCCATACGAAAGCAAAAGACTTGGCAGACGGTTCAACGTACCCCCAGTGAAAAGTACACTGGTACACTAAGAGAAAACACAATAAGTGTCTGGGGCCCTAGACTGTTCAACAGCCTCCCACCAACCATAAGGGGCATTACCAACAGACCTCTGATTGTCTTCAAGAGAGAGCTGGACAGATACCTAAATTCAGTGCCTGATCAGCCGGGCTGTGGTTCGCACGTTGGACTACGTGCAACCAGCAGTAACAGCCTCGTTGATCAGGCCCTGATCAACCGGAGGCCGTCATAGACCGGGCTGCGGGGACGTCGATCCCCGGAATGCCCTCCAGGTAGACTCCAGGTATAACTAAACCCTTTTCTATACAAAGTTCAATCAAAGGGATCCCATTATCATTTACACCTGGCACCCCAAACTTACCTACTACACCCTCTCTGCATGTTTCTCCCACTAGCATTTAGGTCCCCTACCACAATTACTCTCTCATTTGGTTCAAAAGTTCCATACATTCGCTTAACATCTCCCAAAATCTCTCTCCTCTACACTCCTCTCTTCTCCAGGTGCATACACGCTTATTATGACCCACTTTTCGCATCGGACCCTTATTTTAATCCACATAATCCTTGAATTTACACATTCATATTCCCCTTTTCCTTCCATAACTGATCCTTCAACATTATTGCTACCCTTCCTTAGCTCTAACTCTCTCAGATACTCTGACTTAATCCCATTTATTTCTCCCACTGAAACCGCCTACCCTTTCAGCTTTGTTTCGCCTTAGGGCCAGGACATCCAACTTCTTTTCATTCATAACATTGGCAATCATCTTTTCTTATATCCGCACTACATCCACGCACATTCAGACAACCCAGTTTTATAAAGTTTTTCTTCGTTTTTAGTAGATTTGTACAGGAGAAGGGTTACTAGCCCATTGCTCCCGGCATCTTAGTCGCCTCATACGACACACATTACTTACGGAGGAAAGATTGTTTTCCACTTCCCCATGGACAATAGAGCAAATAAAAAGAACAAGAGCTATTAAGAAAAGAAGAAAACCTAGATGTGTGTATGTATATATATGCATGTGGTATGCCAATGTGGGTGTGACCTAAAGTGTAAGTAGAAGTAGCTAGATATACCTGTTATCCAGAGTGTTTATGAGACAGAAAAAAAGACACCAAGCAATCCTACCATCATGTAAAACAGTTTCAGGTTTCTGTTTCACAGTCACCTGGCAGGACGGTAGTACCTCCCTGGGTGGTTGCTGTCTACCAACCTACTACCTGTTTTTATGCAACAATTTATATTTTCTCGTACATATAATGCAACTCCACCCCCTTTCCCATTATATCTATCTACAGGGAACAACTTAAACCCCTGAATATGACACTCAGCAATCATATCCCGACTCTCTATATTATACCATGTTTCAGTTATTGCAATGACATCAATGTTCAGCACATGCTACCAAAGTACTATTCTCAAATTTTATTTCTGTTGACAGTTGTATAAAATATATTGATATGTATCTTCTTGTGAACCTTTTTCAGCTTTTGTTTTACACAATTTCTGTTACTATCATTATCCTGTGTTACTTGATTACCGTTAGTGTTAAGATTTATGATATCAAAGCCTGAATCAATATTTTGACCCTCATTATTTACCATTCCTAAACCTATACCTCTAACTAATCCTAGTTTAAAGCCCTAACAACATCCTCAACTGAGCTAGCGAGAAATCCTACACCTTCCCTGGATAAGTGAACCCCATCCCTGGCATACATGTCATTTCAGCCATAGAAGTGGTCCCAGTTGTCAATGAATGGGACTGCATTATCCTTACAGTGTTTGTCCAGCCAGCAATTTATACCAATCGCTCTGGACAGCCATTCATTTCCAACACCCCTTCTTGGCAAAATGCCACATATAACAGGGCTCCCTCTCTTCTTCCTAATGATGTCTATTGCTGCCTTATAACTTCTAACTAAATCCTCACTTCTACGCTTGGCTACATCATTGCCTCAAGCACTGAGGCAGATAATAGGATTTATCCCATTACCATGCATGATGTTGTCAAGCTGGCTAACAATGTCTTCCATCCCAGCCCCAGGAAAGCAAACACTCTGTCTCCTACTCCTATCTTTCAAGCAGAAGGCCCTATCCATATACAGTGGACCCCCGAGTTTCGTAAAAACTTCACTCCTGAAGTCTGCTCAAGTGCCATTACCGAACGAATTTACTCCCTTAAGGAAAAATTTCACGTAGGTTAGTCTATTTCAGACCCCCAAAAATACACTTCCACAAGAACTTACAAAATTATACTTACATAATTGCACGATTTCCGGGGTATTCGTTAACCGAGGGGTCCACTGTACAGTGGACCCCCGCCTAACGAGCAAAATTTATTCCAGAAGCCTGCTCAAGTGTATTACCGAACAAATTTACTCCCTTAAGAAAAAATGTCAAGTAGGTTAGTCCATTTCAGACCCCCAAAAATACACTTACAAAAGCACTTACAATATTATACTTACATAATTGTACGATTTCCGGGGTGCTCGATAGGCGGGGGTCCACTGTACCTAACTTGGCTGTCCCCAACAACAACGTTTTTACCTTCTTTGGTGCCGTTCGTCGTGACGTTCTCGGTTTTCACACAGGAAGACACTAATAATATCCCAATACAGTGGACCCCCGAGTTTCGTAAACCCCGGAAATCGTACATTTATGTAAGTATAATATTGTAAGTGCTTGTGGAAAAGTATTTTTTGGAGCCTGAAATAGACTAACCTACGTGACATTTTCCTTAAGGGAGTAAATTGTCGTAATGGCACTTGAGCAGACTTCAGGAGTGAAGTTTTTACGAAACTCGGGGGTCCACTGTAATTAATTTTTATAGTGGCCCTGAAGAAGATAAATTATGTAATATCACAGTCACTAGCGAAATGGTTATGAAACAAGTAGACCGACAAACAAAATAAATCGCCAGGTCCTGATGAACTTTTTGCAAGGGTACTTAAGAAGTGCAAAATGGAACTCTGTCAACCATTAACTAACATTTTTAATTTATCTCTTCAAACAGGTGTAGTGTCTGATATGTGGAAGATGGCTTATGTAATTCCTATTTTTAAAGCAGGGAACAAGTCACTACCATCAAATTACCACCCAATAAGCCTGACCTCAATTGTAGGCATATTATTAGAGTCAATTATAGCTGATATTATAAGAAGCCATCTAGATAACCATAATTTGATTAATGATACTCAGCATGGATTCACGAGGGGCCGTTCCTGCCTATCTAATTTATTAACCTTCTTAAGTAAAGCTTTTGAGGCTGTTGATCACGATAAAGAATTTGATATGGTTTATTTAGATTTTAGTAAGGCTTTT
Organism: Cherax destructor; assembly: GCA_009830355.1. Classification (NCBI taxonomy): domain Eukaryota; kingdom Metazoa; phylum Arthropoda; class Malacostraca; order Decapoda; family Parastacidae; genus Cherax; species Cherax destructor. The sequence goes on along the minus strand of WNWK01007202.1, from coordinate 3,706 downwards.
GATAGAGTACCCCACCAGAGACTGTTAAAGAAAGTGGCAGCTCATGGCATTGGGGGAAAAGTGCTGTCATGGATCAAGTCATGGCTCACCAATAGGAAGCAGAGTGTGTGCTTAAATGGGGTTAAATCCGAGTAAGGATCTGTAACAAGTGGCGTTCCACAGGGAACAGTCTTCGGCCCATATTTGTTTATAATATATATCAATGATCTTGATGAGGGAATTACTAGTGATATGAGCAAATTCGCCAATGACACGAAGATAGGAAGGATAATTGATTCAAACATAGATGTCAGGGAACTTCAGGAGGATTTAGACAAGCTCAATTCCTGGTCAGAAAAGTGGCAGATGCAGTTCAATGTAGATAAATGCAAGGTTCTGAAGCTCGGGAGTGTCCATAACCCAAGTACGTCGTAGAACTTAGCCATACAGATTGCGAAAAGGACTTGGGGGTTATGGTAAGAAGCAACCTTAAACCAAGACAGCAATACATAAGCATACGTAATAAGGCAAACAGATTACTGGGATTTATATCAAGAAGCATAAGCAACAGAAGTCCAGCGGTTATATTACAGCTTTATACATCATTAGTAAGGCCTCACCTAGATTACGCAGCTCAGTTCTGGTCTCCATATTACAGAATGCATATTAATTTGTTAGAAAACATTCAGCGTAGAATGACTAAATTAATACATAGCATTAGAAATCTTCCGTATGAAGAAAGATTGAAGACTCTTAAATTACATTCACTTGTAAGACGAAGAATGAGGGGAGACATAAGAACATAAGAAAGGAGGAACACTGCAGCGGGCCTGTTGGCCCATACTAGGCAGGTCCTTCACATTCCATCCCACTAACAAGATATTTGTTCAACCCAATCTTAAATGCTACCCAAGAAATAAGCTTTGATAATTCTATTTACTCATGTGCAATTCCCACTCAAATCCAACCCCTCTCACTCATGAATTTATCCAACCTAAATTTGAAACTACCCAAGGTCCTAGCTTCAATAACCCTACTAGGCAGACTGTTCCACTCATCAACTACCCTATTTCCAAACCAATACTTTCCTGTATCCTTTCTAAATCTAAACTTATCTAATTTGAATCCATTATTGCGGGTTCTCTCTTGGAGAGATATTCTCAAGACCTTATTTATATCCCCTTTGTTAATACCCATTTTCCACTTGTATACCTCGATCATGTCTCCCCTCATTCTTCGTTTTACAAGTGAATGTAATTTTAGGGTCTTCAATCTTTCTTCATACGGAAGATTTCTAATGCTATGTATTAATTTAGTCATTCTACGCTGAATGTTTTCTAATGAATTAATATCCATTCTGTAATATGGAGACCAGAACTGAGCTGCGTAATCTAGGTGAGGCCTTACTAACGATGTATAAAGCTGTAATATAACCTCTGGACTTCTGTTACTTACACTTCAAGATATAAATCCCAGTAATCTGTTTGCCTTATTACATATGCTTAGGCATTGCTGTCTTGGTTTAAGGTTGCTGCTTATCATAACCCCCAAGTCCTTTTCGCAATCTGTATCGCTAAGTTCTATGTTATTTAACTTATAAGTGCTTGGGTTATGGACACTCCCGAGCTTCAGAACCTTGCATTTATCTACATTGAACTGCATCTGCCACTTTTCTGACCAGGAATTGGGTCTGTCTAAATTCTCCTGAAGTTCCCTGACATCTACGTTAGAATCAGTTATCCTACCTATCTTCGTGTCATCGGCAAATTTGCTCATATCACTAGTAATTCCCTCATCAAGGTCATTGATATATATTATAAACAACAACGGACCTAAGACTGATCCCTGTGGAACACCACTTACTACAGAACCCCACTCGGATTTAAGGGACATATGATCACATTTCATGGCACTTCGTTATTTTCGTCCGATTTTTTTGCTTTTTGGTATACGTTTAGAAGCATGTACTTAGAAAGACGTGAGAAAGTTTCAAAAAGATCGGCCAATAAACAACAGAGAGAGAAAAAAAATACTGATTATGACAAATGGCAGCATCGTATTCTGGTCTGGTGGCACTTGCGGCACTGGGGACACTTCCCACTCGTAGAATACGTCTAAGACGAAGTACCTATGGATTTAATTAATGTAAGATAGTTTATCTTCATGCCGAAAAAAATAAATTTGTAACGCTTTTAACACTCACCAAAATATCTGCCTTTTACCCCCACAAAATAAAAATATTTGAGATATTCCAATTTTTTTCCACTGTAAATACAAACACACTTTGCTTTATGTTCCTGTGAAATTCATTTCAATTTAATCATTAATAATGGAGGGTATGGAAACAATAGGCCAAAATCTTACTTTCGAGATAATCGCGGAGGCGCGCTCACGCCTCATTTACGTCAAAAGATTCATGAAAATCCCCTATTTTGGTCTTTTCTATGCATTACTTACATTTTTAAGTGATTTCTTATTGTTTCCGTGTTAAAACACCGTTTTCTTAGAGTATACCAGAGAGGCAATAGAGAAAACTGTAGTTATAAGGAGAAACATCGCTAGACACAAGGTCTCCAATGATTGCCTCTCATATTATGTAATTATTATTATTTTGGCAGTCTTTATTATGCTTTTATTTTATATATCTTATGTCTGATATATTTATTGAATAAATGGTATAAGTGGATAAAGTGTATTAGTAATAATAACCTCAGTATAAAGATATTTGATGGGAGTGTCAAACTTATGATCAAGCAATTATCATCCTTAGCTGAGAGCCACTTGGCTCCGCCCACCTCTGCAATAAGCCCCGCCCACACTTTCAATGATGTTGAGTGGTAAATTTAGTGTATTAGAAAGAAAAATAACAAAAAAAAAAAAAAATAATAATTCATGTGCGGTTACGATTTTTTTTATGTTGCGCGGCGTCATAACATAATATGTTTCAAATAGCTATAATTTGCTTTAGAAACGTCGTATTACATTGGGATTTTCACCAAAATGTTGCCAGATTCTTAAACTATTATTCTGTGAACAAAACTCATTTTCAATATTTTTCGATTTATTTTTCGTTCTCCGCGCGGAAATTGAACTGGCGTCCCTTAACCCCATTTATGCACACTCTCTGCTTCCTATTGGTGAGCTATGACTCGATCCATGACAGCACTTTTACCCCAATGCCATGAGCTGCCACTTTCTTTAACAGTCTCAGGTGCGGTACTCTATCAAAAGCCTTACTAAAATCTTTATCGTGATCAACAGCCTCAAAAGCTTTACTAAAGAAAGTTAATAAATTAGATAGGCAGGAACGGCCCCTCGTGAATCCATGCTGAGTATTATTAATCAAATTATGGTTATCTAAATGGCTTCTAATAATATCAGCTATAATTGACTCTAATAATTTGCCTACAATTGAAGTCAGGCTTATTGGGCAGTAATTTGAAGGTACAGTGGACCCTCGGTTAACGAAATTAATCCGTTCCAGGAGCTATTACTTAATCTGAATCTTTCGTTATCTGAAACCTTATTTCCCATAAGAAATAATGTAAATACAATTAATTCGTTCCACAAAAAAATAATCACTCAAAATAAAAAAAAAAACATTTACTTACCTTTATTGAAGAGACTTGCAGGCATCTGGAAGATATGTACATGATGATTGGAGCAGCTGTTAGTGGTTGGAAGGGAATCCTCCAAAGGACTTCAGGTGACAAGTCCCTCTCTGGGG